>BQNB010062254.1:0-36153 GCA_026074375.1 Tanacetum coccineum
AGCTTTTAATGAAAGACCTCAGGGTGCGCTTCTTAGCAACACCATTCCTAACCCTAGGGAAGATATTAAAGTAATTACCACACGAAATGGTATTGCTTTGGCTAGACTCTCAGTTCCATCACCTAATTCTTCTTCTTCTTCTTCTTCTTCTGAGGAGGTGGAACGAAACCTCGAAGACGACCATGGACCAGTTACACATTTCAAGTTCAGGAAGTACCACACAAGTCCCATCTCCGGTAATCCAGCCAGCTCCAGTTTCTAAATCAAATGAGATCCCTGAGAAAAATCCTTATCAGCCTCCTATTCCTTATCCTTCGAGGTTGAACAAGGATAAGCTTCAATACAAACCTGAGAAACTTGGAGACCTTAGGAAATTTCTCATTCCTTGTGATTTTAGTGAACTTGAGGAATGCTTGGCCCTAGCCGATCTAGGTGCCAGCATAAACTTAATGCCCCTATCTGTTTGGAAAAAGTTAATGTTACCTAAACTTACACCCACTCGTATGACCTTAGAGTTAGCTAACCGATCGGTTGCTTACCCGGTTGGTATAGCTGAGGATGTCTTCGTGCAAGTGGGTAAGTTTACGTTCCTTGTTGACTTTGTTGTCGTTAACTATGACGTCGATCCTCTGGTCCCCCTAAGATTAGGGAGACCATTCTTGAGGATGGCTCGTGCTCTAGTCAATGTACATGGAGAAGAGTTGACTCTAAGAGTCGATGATGAAAAATCGATCTTCAATGTTGAGAGTACTTTGTAATATCCTCATAAGCATGGAGATGAGTCAATCAATCAGATTGATATCATTGACACTACATGCGAGGAACATTTTCACGAAGTGTTAAATGTTTAGAAATCGATTCATCCTTTGAGTCGCAGTCCTACTCCTTCTTCTGATCCTGTTGTCGTGTCTCATTCCCCATCTCTTACCCCCTTCGGGGATAATGAATTTCTCTTGGAAGAGACCAACGCCTTTCTTGCTCTAGATGATTCAATACCACCTGAAATTGATAATGGAATATATGATTCAGAGGGAGATATTCTTTTTCTTAAAAAATTATTAAATGATGGTCCTACAAAAGATCTCCCTCCTAAAGAGCTTAAAAATGATAAAACCGAAAAGTCTAAATCTTCAAATGAAGAACCTCTTGAATTAGAACTTAAGGACTTACCTCCCCACCTCGAGTACGCGTTTTTAGAGGGAACTTTAAAGTTACCCGTGATTATCGCTAAAGACTTGAAAAGGGAGGAAAAGGATCAGTTTAATTCTCATGAGGATATTAATGACCTTGTTCCAATCCTAAGGGTATCCAAGAAACCCTTGGATTCTTGTGATCTGATTTCAAAAACTTTCGATATGACTATCATAAATCCTTTGTTTGATTTCGATTCTGAATTTACTTTAAATTAAGACAATCCTATCTTTGATATTCAGAATGAGGAGAGTGATGAGTCCAAAACGGAGACTAAAATGGAAGAGGTGCAAATTCCTAGCTCACAAAGTACCGCACAAATCCCACCTCCATACGGAAAGTTAAATTTTGATTTAACCATGCCTAACCTAATCCTTACCTTCTCACAATATCGTTATGGCATTTTTGGATCTCATTATGTTTTTGACATACTTGGCCCGAGACTATTATTCTTTTAATCATACGATTTTGTGCTCGTCTTTCCTGAAAATTTCTCTAAATATCACTCATTAGATTTATTCGATTTGGGCGACAAAAATAAAGTATTTGATCCTGGAATTGTCGTTACTGACGTCGACTCGAAATTTTGAAAGAAGTTCCACCAAATATTGAATCGTCCTGCCCTTTAAATTTTAATGAAAATTTAATTTTGGGCGAGTCAAGCTAGTGACTCGTTAATAAACAAGCGCTTCTCGGGAGGCAACCTGTTTTTATCCTATTAGTAGTGATATTAATAAAGTAGTTTAGTAGTAATAATAAATAAGTGTGGGGGAGTGCTTCTCTCGATGTTGTGTTTCGTGGCTATTTATTTTTGTTTCCAGGATTTCCTATGATCGTGAAGACTACCGTGCTTGTTTTTAATTCTCTAACACTCGGTCTCTGATCAATTGCATGATTATATCGAGAGAAATCCTCAGTCCTGATCATATATAATATCCGAAATTGTTCCCCCTTTCACACTTGGAATTTTTAGCATTTGCCTATTTCATTCTTAAGTGTAACTCGGCATTTTTGAACATTGAGGCCAATGTTCAGTTCTAAGTGGGGGGGGGGGGGATTTCTATCAAAATGATCATACCTGTGCTTGTCTGTGCCCCACGCAACCCTGTTTTGACTAATATATTGCTTTATTTTATAAAAACAGAAAAAAAGATATAAAAATGTGTAAAAATAAGTAGGCCCCTAGGCTAGAACAAGGGAGATTCTGCCTTGACCGAGTATTGCACTCTAGCTTTCCCCTTAACTTTCGAGACTAAGCGTTTGCAAGACTTAATTTTTTTTGCGAAGAATGAAAAATGATAGAGCTAGGTATAAGTTAGATGCTAAACGTGGAGTAGTTGGATCTCTTCAGGGCTCATAGAGGTTAATTGTGACTTTTTGCTCCCATCAACTAAATAAACGCAATAAAATAATTTTCAATAAATAAAGTTGCACGGTTTTTACAATTCTTAGTTTTTAATCCCTTCTTAGAGGATTCCTTTTGATGAAAGTAAGGTACACATCGAGGTTTTGTCAGTGTTGTGGGGAAATAGGCTACCGTTTCCTGGCGACTCGCTACCGTTGACTCGGAAGTTAAAAGACCACAAGACTCGAAATTTGGCCATAATAAAATATAATAAACCAAAGCCGAAATAAGACTACTGTTTCATGACGATTTGCTCCCGTTGACTCATTTATTTAAAGGGTAGAGGTAATAAGAATAATAATAATAATCCAATACCGATAAAAGTTTACTGTTTCCCGACGGTTCGCTCTCGTTGACTCAGAATTCAAAAAGGTTGAGGAAATTCCCAAGGTCGAAATAAGACTACTATTTCCTGACGGTTCGCTCCCGTTGTCTCAATTGTTTAAAGGACCGAGGGCTAATACTGCTACAATAATAATAATAATAATAAAGCTAAATTTCGACTCCGGGAATATCTAAATAAAGCCTCCATCTCTGGACTCGTAGTTGAGTTGTTTCAGAGGAAATAAAAAGGATATCCCCTAAATCATGTTAAATTATAACCTTAATGTGGACCTAGTTTTCATCTAGGAACGGATTTCAAACTAATTAGTGTTTAAACCGAACACCTTGATAATAATAAGACCATAAAATAAGTGATCTCAATTCACTTTATGTTTTACAAATAAAATCCTTATAGGAATTAGGAATAAGGGAGCAAGAAGTAGCGTAGCTTACAAAATTAACATTTATGAGTAGTGTTAGCATCTAATTTTATATTTAGCTATGATTTCATTTTAAGCTTGGTTTGGGGATTGTGAAAATCGAGGATGTTGATCATTGTCTCCTAGAGACACCCAGTTTGCGTGTTTCTCGTTCTTAAAGCCTTTTATATAATTTGAATAAAATTGTAACTTAGTTTTTTTTTATATATTAATGAATAAATGGTTAAAACAGTGTGTTTTCAAAACAAATGACTTTTCTTATACCCCATTGATGAACACCTTTATGTTCTTGTTTGATATGAGGGATTATTAGTTAAGGGGGGTTAAAATATTTTCTTTCCTAGCGTGTGTAATAAACATTGCATGTGGGATCAGTAATGGCTTAGTGTGGGGGAATTTTGATGTGTGCTTAAACACACATCATTTTTATACCAGAAAACACACTAAAATGGACTAATAACAATAAAATATGTGAAATTATGTTTCAAATACGTTAGGTATGTGTTATTATGTCTTGCATGTACAAGGGATTGAAAAAAGCAAAATGGTAGTTTTCGGATGAGTTTTGACGACATTTTCACGTTTATCGAGATTCAAACAAAGTGGTAAAAATTCCCGGAACACTCCATTGGAAAGAGCACAAAATTACAAGTCCATCGGTACCTTCCTCACCTTCTAAACTGGTCTAAATATTCTTATATGGACCAGTCAAATTTCTATTTGAGTTTCCTTTAATAATTCTGGACCTATGTCATTTACCCTTAAATATAACACTTTGCAAATATATTAATGAAGGACTCACCAGCGCAGCTGGTAAAGGGGAAACCCTTTAAATCTTTCATCTCAAGGTCCCAGGTTCGAGACCAGCCTTGGCTGGTTTTGCTACTTAACCCGACTGCCACGTTGGATGCCACATGGACCCACTCTGGTGGTGACACGTGGCAAATCGAACCGACCCCTAACACGTGGAAATCCGACCAGATCCGTTGACACATTGACCCGACCTATTGATGTCAGTAATGATGTGTCATGTGGGTCCCACTTTCTGCTACGTGGCGGCGGCTGTCCAATGATAGATTGCCACGTGGCGGCGGCTAATGATTGGTACAAGGTTGTCAGGTGGCAGGTGTCGGCTGATGATTACAGGTGGCGGCTAATGATTGGTAAGAGGTTTAGAGGTGTAGGGTGGCTGACCAATGGGAGAGTGCCACGTGTACATGGTGACAAGAAATGGCAACTATCAGACGCGTGATACGAGGCTTCTGGAAGGCAATTAATGCTCATCATTAGAGGAATTTTATTGGTGGAGAGGTGCTGATGTGGCCAAATAATTGGCTGCAAGTGCTATAGTATTGTTGGTAATGACGTACCCTCCCCTTCGGCTCGAAGGCCTCCCTTTTGAGCTTGAATGGGATCTTCTCCTAATTGTACTTTGAAACCTTCGAATAGTTTCAAGTGGCGTAAAACTATCTTCGAAACATTTACCAGTATGGGAATCTGCCACGCGAAGGCCCCAAACCCTTCGCGGTAAGGCCTTCGATGAAACTAGGGCAAAGGTCAGACTTGTTTAAGTCAAACACCTACGATCCCCCTCTCTACCAAAGCTTTCTTGCCAAGGTAGAGAACGTGGTATACAGAACCCCTCAAAATGTGGGACACCCCTATGATCAATGGCTTTTGTGCTAGGCCTCATCCCATCCTATTTATACACATATAAATAGATGGAAAGGTCTCCAGGTATGACTAAGACTTTCACACACTCATACATACTTACATACTTACTTTACATCATAAAAGCACATACTTACTCTCACACCGGAGGTGATTCGCAGGGACACCCCCTGCGCTTCAAATAACATAGTGTTTCTATTTGTGTTGACACAGGTTATCTAAGACTTGGCAATCCTTCAAGCATCCCAAGAACTCTTTAATCCCATCGAAGCCTGATCGTGCCTATATTTTCACAATCAGTGGCGCCATCTATGAGACCTGCAGTAATTAGTCCCGTCCAAACTAATTCAAATAACCCCCAAACCATTTCACCTACTTTTTCGGCATGACTAACGGAAGAGAAACGACACCACCACTGGGTTTCTCGACACTACCTCATATACCTAACATCAATACCACTAAAAGACCACCTGTAACTACTACCGTGTTTGCCGCCACTACCCTTGGAAACACGTTATTTGCTTATCGTGCTTCCACTTTGACTGATCCTGCCCCTATGATTACTCCTGATTTCGTAGAAGCCAACTATGAAATCCTCGAATCTCTTTTAAGAGATAGACGAAGGCAGATACGCAATGAAGATCTCCGAACAGAATTAGAGTATTTCAGTAAAGACTATGATGAATAACTCGAGATGGAACCAAGGTCTGAACGAACCAGAAAAGTCACTCCACCACTTCACACGAGATCACCCAGGGTTCGTAGACAATGTGAAAGGGTAATAGGGTTTGAAGAAGCTCCGAACAGGGAAGGAAACAGAATTGGAAGCATTATCGAGGGTAACAGACCTTTGGAAGTTAGAGCAGAGGAAAATGGAAGGCGGGAGATGAACCTCCCCTCACTCTTGGCGGCCCACTTGGGAAGGAACGAAGATGGCCAACCTCTGCGATCCTCCTTGACCTCTGTACATGGAGGCCGTCAATCCTCAATTAACACAGGATGGAATCTCCCTCCTAACAGTACACTTATCTCACACCATGCCCAACCTTTCATACCTAATAGTGTACATGTACCCAATGGATTTGTACCTACTCATATTATCCCCTACTACCAACCCTCGACAGGTATCATTAATGGACAAGCCCCAAGTTTATCATTTCCAGCTCAGACTGGTAATCCCTCCGTTGGGGGATCCTTTGCCTACCCTCCACAAGGAGGGTACGTTCCCCAAACTTTCCCAAACGGTAACATACCTCTGTATAATAGATCCCCATATCCTGTACCTGTTCCTACGAACAATTACCCTTTCCATACACAACCCATGTACACACAACCAAATATGCCCGTTTGCCTGAATCTGTACCCCGCGGGTCTTTTTGCAGATCCAACAGGCTCTGTGACCCCCTTTGTTTGCTGGATCGAGGAATATCCTCTCCCAGATGGACTAAAAATGCCTTCCCATGTTGGTTCTTACAACGAAAAGGGGGATCCTGATAATTTCTTACACCTCTTCGAGGGAGCCATTCATATGCAAAAATGGCTAATACCTGTGGCTTGTCACATGTTTACATATACCCTTAAAGATTCTGCTTGAATATGGTAGAATAGTCAAAAAGCAGGTAGTATTCTCAACTACGAAGACCTAAAGGCAAAGTTCCGATCACATTTTAGCCAGCAAAAAAGGTTTACAAAATCGCACTTGGCAGTTCACAACATCAAACAAAGAGAAGGCGAGAGTGTTAGAGCTTTCGCCAATAGGTATACAGACGACACCTTGTAGATTTTGGGTCTACATGAAGATCAGCGTATTTCTGGTTTCATTCATGGTTTAAAACCAAGAAACTTGGTCGAACACCTCTCCACAGACCTTCCATCCACTTACAAGGGTTTGATGGAAAAGACCTACACATGGATTGAAGCAAGAGAAGTCGCCACTAATAGAGCTCCAAATGATCGAAGGGATAACTTTGAAAGGTCAAGGAAATCCTCCTGGGACAATGGCAGGGGACAGAGAAGTAGAGACAAGTTCTCCCCTTACCAGGGACCTAATCACGGATTGCTCTCCAGCCTGTCTAAAAGTCTAAGAGAGATCCTCGCCAAAGAAAAGGTAGCCAGAAGCTTCGAGCAACCTCCTCGTATGCTGGGAAGCAGACAATCGCGAGACATGTCTAAGTTCTGATATTTTCACAAAGACCATGGGCACGACACTAACAATTGCTAACAGCTGAGGAGCCAGATTGAAGAAGCTGTGAGGTCAGGCCAAATCTTCCACCTTGTAAAAGGGATCAAGAAGGAAAGGACAAAAACCTCTGACAACCAACAGGGAGAGAAGAAAGAAAAAAGCACTACTCCAGCCAAAGCACCTATACTTATGATAAATTAGGAGGAAGGTCGCATAAGGAACAACATATCTAAAAGCCCCACCTTCGAAGGAAGGGAAATCACATTCCCCCCAGTAACGAAGGATAGCAACTCCTCAGCACCGGTCATCATAAAAGCTAAGATCTTCGGAAAGGAAGTAGGCCGAGTACACATGGATAGTGGTAGCTCATGTGAAGTCATCTACGAACATTGTTTCTTGAAATTGAAGCCTTCTATCTAAGCATCTAAGGTGGATTTGCAAGTCCCGTTGGTTGGGTTTTCAGGGGAAAAGTCCTGGGCCATTAGAGAAGTTCTTTTGGAGATCACGATAGGCAATGCTCCTCTCACAAGAAGTGAAACTCTCAACTTCGTCATTGTAAGGTCTAATTCCCCATACAATATGTTGTTAGGAAGGACAACAATGCAAAAAATAGGAATGATAGTCTCCATGATCCACGAGGCCGTCAAATTCCACACCACCCAAGCAATCAGAACTGTGTTCCTAACATACGAATTTGACAAAACAAAATGTGTAAAGAAAGTCAGAGAGACATCCCTAGCAAACACTATAGGGGTCCTTAGCTGCACTGATGCTGAAGAGAAGATTATCGTTAACAACAAGTACCCAGAACAGACAGTCACCATTGGAAAGCAGCTACCAGAACACTTTAAAGAAAGATTACAAAATCTCTTATGGACCAACGCAGATGTATTTGCGTGGACTCATGCTGATATGATGAGGATCCCTATAACCATTATAGTCAATGGGAAACCCTTCAACATGGGACATAAACTGAATGAGTATAGCCACATCAAACCAATCAAAATATGAAGCCTAGGTCTTGATCGTAGCGCAGCAGCACGTAAAGAGGTGGAAGAGCTCACAAGGGCAGGGATATTACGGGAGGCCGTACATCAGACATGGGTAGCAAACCCAGTCATGGTATAGAAAAGTGTCAGAGGATGGAGAATGTGTGTTGACTTCACGGACATAAACAAAGCCTACCCCAAAGACTGTTACCCTCTACCGAGATTGATTGGAAGGTAGAGTCTCTCTCGTGATTCCATCTAAAGAGCTTCCTGGATGCCTATAAAGGCTACCATCAGATCCAAATGGCAGAAGAAGACGAGAACAAGACAACATTCTTCACAGGAGAAGGAGTCTACTATTATCGAAAGATGCCATTCGGTTTAAAAAATGCAAGAGCAACATATCAAAGATTAGTAGACAAGGTGTTTAACGATCAAATTGGAAGAAATCTTAAAGCCTACATCGATGATATAGTTATCAAAAGCACCTCAGAAGAAGATATGCTGGCAGATATAAATGAAACCTTTCAAAGGTTCTGATCAATCAACGTGAAGCTTAACCCAAAGAAGTGTTCCTTCGGCGTTGAAAAAGGCCCATTTTTGGGACACCTCATTACTAAGCAAGGCATACGAGCTAACCCTTCAAAGGTAAAAGCTATCACCGACATCGAACAACCAAAAACACTCAAGGACATACAGAGCCTCAACGGAAAGCTGGCGGCCCTTAGCCGATTTCTGTCAAAAGGCGTCAAAAGGTCCCTTCATTTCTTCAAAGTGCTCAAAAGTTATACAGATAAAAAGAACATATAGTGGACTTATAATTAAATAAATGCAGCACGGGCCTTCGACATGGCCTACGATTTTGAATACATTTGATGAGTCGAACGCAATGCATCCATAGATGAATACATTACATTCAACTGGGGGGCTTGATGATGTACCCTCCCCTCCGGCTCAAAGGCCTCCCCTTTGAGCTTGAATGGGATCTTGTTCCAATTGTACTTTGAAACCTTCGAATAGTTTCGAGTGGCGTAAAACTGTCTTTGAGACAGTTACCAGTATGGGAATCTGCCACACGAAGGCCCCAAACCCATCGCGGTAAGGCCTTCGATGAAACTAGGGCAGAGGTCAGACTTGTTTAAGTCAAACACCCACGATCTCCCTCTCCACCAAAGCTTTCCCGCCAAGGTAGAAAACTCGGTATACAGTTTCTCCAATCACCCCTCAAAACGCGGGACACCCCCATGATCACCGGATTTTGTGCTAGGCCTCATCCCATCCTATTTCTACACATATAAATAGATGGCAAGTTCTCCAGGTATGATTAAGACTTTTACACACTCATACATACTTACATACTTACTTTACATCATAAAAGCACATACTTACTCTCACGCCGGAGGTGATTCACAGGGACACCCCCTGCGCTTCACTTAACGTAATGTTTCTATTTGTGTTGACACATGTTATCCAAGACTTGGCAATCCTTCAAGCATCCCAAGAACTCTTCGATTCCATCGAAGCCTGATCGTACCCATATTTGTCAATCAGCTGGAAAATTGGAGACCTCATGAAATGACGAAAATACCCCTCCAGACTTTGGGCTTAAATACCATCACACTTTCCTTCTTTTGGACAACTTTCATATATATTAATTTCACACATAGTTAGCTTATTTTGTATTAGTCTAGTTTTTGTAAAAGCTTTATTAGCTTATTGTACTTGGCTTATTATTAATGAAAATGAATGTTTTGAAGGTTGGTATTACTTGAGCTTATTTCTTTCTTTTATCCTCTTTTATTTCTTATCTCATCATTCTAGCTTATATCCAAATATGCTCATTCATATAGTTTATTTTTGGATTATTGAGATATAGCTTAATGTTCGGATAAGCTTGCTTATAGCTTATTCTCTAATATTTTCAAATATTTTTAGTTTTAAGCTCTCGAATAAGCTTTATATATCTTATTTAGAGAAGCTATTTTTCCAAGCTTAATTTTCTGTTAAACTTTTATCTCATTTTCGAAGGTTAGCTAGCTTTTAGCTTTTTCAATTAGCTTTTTGGTCTATTATTTAAGATCTAGTCCTTAAATATACCTAATCCTCGTTCACTTTTCGAAGAGAACATCTTAGTTTTGGGTGGATTTAGATTTATTAATAATAGATCTAAAGTTTTCATTTTTAATCTAGTTTTCTTTATTAATAGCTTATAGTTTTTAGCTTGTTTAACTAAGCTTTTTGGTTTATTATTTTAGATCTAGTCCTTAAATATACCTAATCCTCGTCCACTTTTCGAAGAGAACATCTTAGTTTTAGGTGGATTTCGATTTATTAATAATAAATCTATTGTTTTCATTTTTGATCTAGTTTTCTATATTAATAGCTTATAGTTTTTAGTTTCATCTCAAGCTTGTAATTGATATATTGTTCATATTAACCTTGATTGTATCTTGATGTTGATGGAACCATTCTTACTTCTAAGGCGTGGAGCTTAAGGGTCTTATAAGCTAGCTTAATTTCTAAAGTTTAAAGCTTTTATAGATTTTATAAAGCTTTTTAGTATATAAACTTTACAACTTTATTCACCAATTAGTTAAATAAAATCTAATAAAGAAGTAAACTTTAGTGTTCTATCAGATTATAAGATCGGGTGTTCGTCTCTATTTCGTCAAACGGGTTTTACTTTCTTAACTTTTTCAATCCATAGTAGTTTAATAATTAGTTTAGAACAAATATGTTTATGATAATTGTTATTTTGATTGATGCTAGTTTAGTAGTCATGATTAGTGAGTAGATCATTATATGCTTGTTAAGTGAGTAGTGACTAGAGATTTAAGTATGAAATAAAGGGGATTGTTGATTTATAATTTTCAAATTATTTAGATTTTTTTTTGGTTATTTTGACGGGCAAAATCTGTTAGGATAATTAAACATTTATCTAGTAATTTGCATCAAAATAAAGGATTGTTTTCAAAAGAAACCAACTGTTGATCCCAACTTAAGATCGATTCCTTAGCTTGTAAAGGTTAAGTTACTTTGGATAAATCCAAAACAACTTATACTTTGTGAATACTAAAGAGTATGCAGAATCTACTCTTTAATACTTAGAAGAATATTAATGAAACAGTAAACTGTATGAACAATGTATGAACTGAAAAGCTCCAATATTATTATTATCAATAATACGAGTACTCTGTGTAGTTCTAGGGTTTACAACCTTGAAGCTATATATCAAAACGTATGAATGTATATCAATAACCATAATCTAGGATCTCCTTTTATACACCAAGGAGTCCTTTACAAGATAACTACAAATCTTCTATAATTCTAATAAATAATTTCAAATCTTCTAACTTAATAAGATATACATATCTTTTACAAAAATATCTCATACTTATCCCGTAAGTAATCTTGATAAACAATCTTCATCTTTATCCTTCTGACTATAGAAACTCTTCTAGCAGTTGTAACCAACATCATTAACTTTTATTCCAACAGCACTAACTGTATACAAGCAATAGTACCTACTTAGAATATTTTCTTCATTCTTCATCAGCAATACTAAGTTACACTAACAGTAGTAACTTTTATACTAGCAGTATTAACTACTTAGTAGTATTTCTTCTAAGTCTCTAAGCAGTCTTAACTTCCATTAGCAGTAGTAATATATACTAGCAGTAGTAACTAACAGTACTAACTACTTAGCATATTCTTCACTAATATTACTAACAGTACTAAGTTATACTTAGTAGCAGTAACTCTAACCTTAGTAGTATTAACTCCAAGATCATCATGAAGTATTTTGATCCCAACAATTCTCCTCTAAACTTAATGTTTATCTTCTGAATCTTCAAGTTTCTTGATTAAAAGCTGTATCTTCACTAAGGGGATGCATTCAAACACTTCTAGGATTTTTAAGCTGTTTTGTCATAAGCTTAAGAAGTTGATATCACATCTCATTCCAATGGTCAGTTTGAAGCTTCTTGTTGAGCATTTTTGTAATTGTTGCAGGTGTGAGTGGATACTTTTTCTCTACCAGAATAAAGATATGTAGATTCTGAAATCTCACAAAATGTACTGCACTTGAAGAAAATAGCTTCCAAACTGTCACATTGTATCCTTGTAGATTTCTCTATATTTCACTTTCTACATAAGGGTCAAACATTACTTTCAGATTACCCCATAACACTCTTTCATATGCCTCCTCTGGCGTTGTATTCCCATGTTTAGCTTTAACGAACTTCCAGAGTGTTTCCAAGTCTTCTCTGTCAATGTTTTGAAGCATCCTAATCATTGATGAGTATCTCCTTAAACTTCCATCAGCTCTTATGATTTGAAAGCACTGCCTTCATCTTTCTCTTTACCTCCTTTCATCACTTCAGAATCCATAGTTACAAATGAGTCTATCCAACCCAGCCTTTTAAACTTCATCAAAGCTTTTGTTCTTCAACTGACTGTGAGTGAATCCAACCATGTTCTTCAGATAGGTACACATTTGATTTCTCTTCTGAGCTTTGGTTGGTGGTTTTCTTCTCTGCTCTTCTGCTCTAAGTCTTGCAAAATGTTTCTTTCTTTTATCCATGAGCTCTACAAACAGCTTTAACTTCTCTTAAACAATCAACTCTTCCTGTTCTTGTGCTGTAATCTTGCAGCTAGCTCATAATCTGCATCTATCATAGCTTGAACATTATCCCATTCAGTCATGTTTGCATCTTCCTCTCTTTGTTTTGCAAGCTTATCTTCTTCTTCCAATTCAGCATTTAATTGAGCTTGAAGTTTTTTTTGACAAATTTCTTTTCATCATCAATAAAATTTAACTTTCTTTTTCACAGGCTTCTCAGGTTCAACAGTTTTGCCTTACTTTGTCCTCTCAGCCTATGGAAGTTGTGATAGTTGTGAAGGTGATGTTACCTTTGTAAATTCACTTGGTTCTTAAACTACAACTCCTCTAGCCTTAGGTCTTGTAACTGCAGTTTTAGTTGTTGTAGCAGCACTTGTAACAGCCTTAGGTTTAGCTGCTTTGATCTCTTTTAAGGTCTGAGCCAGAGTCAACTCATCAACAGTTGTTGTTGTAGCATTGACAGTAGTAACTTCAGCAGTACTAACCACATTTTCAACCTTAATTTCCTTTCCTGTCATATATAAAACTCTTGTCATCAAACCATTAAGGTAATCAACATCCATCCCCTAGAGCCCTCTCATCAACCAAAGTAACCTCTGCATCAGCATCAAGATCAACAATTTTCCTCCCCTGTTTGGACGCATCCTCCTGAGCACCCAAACCTTCATCTTCAGAGGAAAAAACTTGTGCAAATTTACCAACCTTCCTTAACCTTTTAAGCCCTGGAGTTCTTGACTTATTCCTCCTTTCTAGCTTCTTGACCATCTCCTTTAATTTAGTAATCTCTGCAGCTTGAGAGGTCTTTGTGTTCTCCAAGTCAAGTACTCTTTGTGACAAGTTGATACAAAGTTTCATCAATTCATTTAGTTTCAGTCTATCCTCACCACTGAGTAGTGGATCACTGGAATGTGTAGGTACATGCTCCTCATTAGCAGCCTCATCAGTGATAGGCTCTATAGAACTACTGGGTTGAGGAACCTCAGTGTCTTTCCTTTGTTTCCTCCTTGGTTGTTTCTTCTGAGGCTGTGATGTAGATAGTTGAATAGTAGGTGTGTGTTGAGGATCTGTTGGTATTTCTGAACCCTTACCTAATTCTTCAGGAGCTTATACCATCATAGTTTGAAATAAAGGGGTAACTCTCCTAAAAAAAACCTTTTCTTTCTCTCTTCATATTAGCAAAAACCTTCTTAGTGTGAGAAGGTGTAACATAAATTTCATTATGTTTGGTCATTCCTTCAACTTGTTTATCCAGGAACACTTGCACAAACCTTGGATACATTAGAAACTTAACCCTACCCTCTAAGTTCTTCACCATATTATCAAAAATGTACTTGGAAAAGTTGAATTTTTGGTTTGTAGCAAGACAGATGACAGTTGAGGCCATAGTGCTACTAAATTCGTTCCAAGCAGTAGTCTTAGCATTAAGGCATTGTAGAATTATATGGATAAGAAATTTCCATTAAGGTGAAAAGAAAGCTTTATAGAATGTAAGCTTTTGTGTAAGATTTTTATACCCCATGAGTGTCAGCTTTTCAAAAATTGTCGAATTTGGAAGACATTCAGTACCTTGAGCTAGGGGTGTGCACGGTTCGGTTTGGATCGGTTTTTAGCTAAAATCGAAACCGAACCAAAATATTCGGTTTTTATAAAATCAAAAACCGAAACCGCTCGGTTTTTGGTGGTTCGGTTTTTTCGGTTCAGTTTTTCAGTTTTTTCGGTTTCAAACCATTTATATTTGGTTGTGGCTAATTTATATTAATAAACTTGTTTTACGTTGAAAAATTGGTTTTTTTCATTTCTTTTGTCAATATGAGCATAATAATGTTTACCCAAATTTCTATAAGTATACATATATAAATGAGACACGCACACATGCAAGTGAAAATACTCATTGTCATATATGTAACGATATATTGTCAAGTAAACACACATACATAACAAACACATATATAAACATGGAGTATATGTATATATATTATAATTCCACCAACTAAATAAATATGAATTTAAAAATTGGATTTATTATTTATTTATTTACATTATATTAATTATATATTATTATAAAACTCATTCGGTTCGGTTCGGTTTTTACGGTTCGGTTTTTGGACGAAAACCAAAACCGAACCGAAATTTTTTGGTTTTTGAAAAAGTTAAAACCGAACCATCGGTTTCTATTTTCGGTTGGTTTTTTCGGTTTTTGGTTTGGTTTTGTTTTTTTTTGGTTTTTTTGGTTTCTTCTGCTCACCCCTACCTTCAGCATCTTTTAATTGAAGTGCTCTTCTCACACTTGTCTCAGTGACGATCACCTTCTTCCCATCTACTAGGGCTGGTATATGCATTTCCCCATTGACAGTTTTTGCCTTAGCAGTAGCCCATAACTGCTTAATGCACGAAGTATAGATGGTAGGATTCACTGTTAGTGCATATCTAATAGAACTTGCATTTAAAAAATCAATAATTTCCTCAAACCCATCACTTTCTTTGTGTTTCTCCAAAAACACAACCAAATTGTAAGTTTCAGCAAACTTTAGGTTCGACATTGTGTTGGGTTTTGATGATGAATGATAAAATAAAGTTAAGGTTAATGATTAGAGAGTATATCAAAGTGTAAAATCGATCGAATGAGTGATTGAAACCCTTAATCAAAGTATTTATGAAATCACCCTCAACAGCATTAACTTGAACTAGCAGTAGTAAGTTTAGCCTAACAGCATTAACTGACCCAGCAGTAGCCCAGCAGTAGTAAGTTATGTCTGGCAACATTAACTTAAACTAGCAGTAGTAAGTTTATGCCTAACCGCATTAACTAACACTGTCAGTAGTAAGTGTATGCCCAACAACATTAACTTTGAGTCACCAACATTAACTCCAATTTCGTTTTAAAAATCATTTCCATCATTAATTTTGATTCTCACAAGCTCTCTTTCTGTTTTTATTCTCACTATATCTCTCAATTCTTTTTCTCACTGAATCACTCTGTCTGTTTTTATGTCACACATCTCTCTTTCTATTTTTCAGCTCACTATTTCTCTTAATTCTTTTACTCACCAATTCACTCTATCTGTTTTTATTTTCACACATCTCTCTTTCTATTTTTCAGCTCACTATTTCTATCAATTCTTTTACTCACCAATTCACTCTATCTGTTTTTATTTTCACACATCTCCCTTTTTATTTTTATGCTCACCAATTTCTCTTATTTCTTTTAACTCGTAATTCTCTCTGTCTGTTTTTTATTTCTCTCAATTCTTTTTGCTTACTTATCTCTCTTTTTATTTTTGATTAACTCTCTTTCTGTTTTTAGTTTCTCTCAATGCTCACAGTATTAATAATAACAGCAGTACTAATTATTCTTACCAGTAGTAAGTTAGGTCAACAGCACTAACTTGAATTTCATCATTAGCTGCTGTTCCATTCCATATGAAGCATCATTTGTGCATAATCCGCTGCATATTAACACAATTAACCTCCCTTCAATCAATACTTTAGAGGTTAAGCATTCCTATAATTGCAATCAAATATTGAAATCTGCCAACATCAAATGCTTTTGTAAGCAAATCTGTAACATTCTGATCTGTGTAAATCTTGATCATCTGAATAAGCTTCTTCTCATTGGAATCTCTGATAAAATGATGTCTAATCTCAATGTGCTTAGTCTTTAAGTGAAATAATGGATTTTTAACAATGCAGATGGTGCTTTCATTGTCAATGAAAATCTTGGTATTCATGAAATTGTATCCATAATCCAGTATTTGATATTGAATCCAGAGTACTTGTCCACAACAACTAGCAGCAGCCACATAACTACAGTTTGCTTCTTGCATTGCCATAAAATCAATATACTTTTAAGAAATTGACAACCTCCTGTTGTGGATTTTCTGTCTAAACTTGCACCAGCATAGTCACTGTTAGTATAAGCTTCCAAATTAAATGGTGAGTCCTTAGGATACCAAAGGCCCAATTTAGGTTGACCTTTCAAGTATCTAAAAATTCTTTTCACAGCATGAAGATGTGACACTTTAGGTGTGACTTGGAATCTTGCACAAGCACATACAACAAACATTATATCAGGCGTTGAAGATGTTAAATACATCAATGAGCCAATCATTGATCTATATAAGTAAACATTAACATCTTTAGCATTTTCATCCTTCATCAAAGGCTTTGAAGTCTCCATAGGTGTACTTGCTGTCTTCACAGTTGAAAAACCAAACTTCTTCAAAATTTCATCCACATACTTGTCTTGACTGATGAAAATCCCATCATCTTTCTGTGTCACTTGTAGTCCTAAAAAGAAAGTGAGTTCACCTATAAAACTTATTTGGAATATCTTGTGCATCAATTTCTCAAACTCAGTGCATAACACCTTTTTAGTAGATCCAAAAAATATATCATCAACATATACTTGAACTAGTAGAATATCACTTTTGACTCTTTTGATGAACAAAGTCTTATCTATCTGACCTCTTTGAAATCCATTATCCAATAAATAAGTAGATAAAGTCTCATACCAAGTTCTTTGAGCTTGATGTAGACTATATAATGCCTTTTCTACCCTATAAACTCTGTCAGGGAACTCTAGATCTTAAAACCCTGGAGGTTTATAGACACAAACTTCCTCTTCAATCTTGCCATATAGAAATGCAATCTTTGCATCCATCTGGTATACTATAAAGTCTTTGAATGAGTTAGGATATAGAACTGCCTATTGCTTCATCCAGCAACAGGAGCAAATGAACCTCATCATAATCGTTTCCCTCTTATGGAGTGCTTACTGTTACAACAGACCTTGCCTGGTTTCTAATCCACAATACCTCTTTTCTCTTTCTTGTTCCTGTGCACCCTTTAGTACCAAAGGCTCTTTTGCCATGTGGTTAAATCCACAAGGTCTTAAACTGTTGTAACTTAAACTACAAAAGCTCCATCTTGCATAGCTTCTATCCAGCTTGGATCTTTTAATGCTTGGATTACCTTTTGGTCTTCTTAGGCTAGGAAACAAGGAAAACAGACAAGTGTATGAAGGTCTTCATGAGTTTTTCCTTCATAAACAGCACTAATAAAACCTTATTCATTTGAAGTCTTTGTCATTCTCCTTGTCTGTACACCTAGATGCACCATCACCAATCATCCCATGATCAAGTGAATGATCTTTATGGATTCTTGTATTTGGATCGGAGTATGAAGGAACTTGATATGTGCGCTGTTAATGTTGCTCATATCTATTTATGTATCATCACCAAAGAAAATCAACATGGTGGCTTCAAGTGGGAGCAGTTTAGTAATGTTGGGACTAACATTTTTAGTATTTTAGACACTAGTATTAACATTTGTACTAGCAGATTAATACTTGCCCAACATATTTAATATCTTGAGAATATTTTTCAGGTCTCTCTTGATCATCAATTCACTTTCTTTATTTACACCTTTATGATTCCTTCTTTTAGCTCACTAGATGGTTGTGGATTTCATCATTACAGCATTCTTTAAAGAAGAATTCAATAGTGAAACCATCTTCCACTAGTTAGCTTCATAATGCAGCCTTGGCTAGATCCTGTTCCTTGCGTACGATTGACATGCACTCTATACTTTCTTCCTGACTACAAGATCATTAGAGTTTGTACCTGCAACAACGGGCACTTTAATTCATTGATTTTGTCTTAGAACATCAATATCAAAAACGCACATTGGTCCATCACTGCAATAATAGGCTTATCCCCCAAGAACCTAATTGCATAGTATTCTCTTACTTTCTAGTTCTAATGTTATTTACCCTAAAAAGCTTTGCTATTCATTGAGTATCTAATAAAGATCCATTCATCTGACTTTCCATCAAACTTGCCCCAAATATTCTAAGGTTATTTAGAATGATAACATGACACCAAATGGTCTCATGAAGCTTAGAGGAGGTGTTCTACCTCCTAAGTTCATAAGGGTCTTGTTATGAGGCTTAACTACTAATACCCTATCTGCACATAACAAGCAGTATTAAACTGCATTTAGCCCAAAATGTAGTAGGTAACTTAGAGTCAGTAACATGGTTCTAGCAGCAGCCTCAATTGGTGTCCTATTTCTCCTTTTCAGTACACCATTTTGGCTGAGGAGTTCTAGCTATACTAAATTCCTTCTTAATGGCCTTTCTTTTTACAAATTTCACTCATAAATTTTTTGAACTTTGTTTCATTGTCACATATGATATCTTTACTTTTCTTATCAAACTGATTTTTCTATCTAGTTATAATCTATTAAAAATGCCACTAGTCTCATCCTTAGATTCTCAAAGAAAACTCAAGTAAAATCGGCTATATATCATCAGTGACATACTAGGACAATAATTTTTTATTCATTAAAGCTGCTCACAAGGGTTGGACCAAACAAGTCCATATGCAACATGAATAAAGGCTGAGTAATAGAGTTGTTATTGGACTTACAAGAGGATTTGTGTTGCTTTCCCTTAAGGAAAGAATACACAAGTTTGTGTCATTTTTAAAACGTTTTGTAGGTAAACCTCTCACAAGGATTTTCCTTAAACTAGTTTATTTAATAGTTTTAAAATTTTACATGACCTTAGCCTCCTAATAGCCATAGCATTGACTTCATCAATTTTTTCCTTTACAAACCAAGACAAGTTTTAAACTCTCTTAGGAATAATATTCTTCATATCAACACTGTACATATTGTTCTATTCTAGGAAACTTTAAGGTAAAAACTGGACTTCATAGCTAACTTAAATCTGCGGAGCGGAGACATGAATATAAAACATCCAGTAGTTCAGTAAAAAGAACATATATCTTTTTGTCACAGAGCTGTAAAAACACTTCAATATGGTTAAACTGTAATCTTCTTGAAAAAGTACACATCCTCAAAATCAAGCATACCAGTTTAAGAGTTCCTTTACTATGATTTTTCCCTCATTGGGCTCCTCCCCCAAAGGTACATATCCTCCATCAGTTCCTCAAAGTCTGAGGAGATAGGACATGTTCCACTGTGTTGTGCCTCTGTGCATCTACTGTCAATATAGCTTGATCTTCTTTTTGTGGGATGAGCATACACAGAAAAATCAAGGAAATTTAGTTTCCTTTGGGGCCAAGCAATCATACTTGGATCTTCCTCGTGCATCAACTTAATATATGTCTCTTCAAAGTAATTGATGCACTATAAGTTTGTTGGTCTCCAAAAACTAACATGTGATGGCCTTTACTGCTTTAACCTTAATTTGCTCCGCACAGCATTAACTACTACTGAATTTGGCATCAGCAGTATTATTGCTTTTGGATTCCTAGCAGATTTTAAAATTTTCACTTACTTGTATTAATCTTTTTGGCTAACATTTTTGTTAGTTTATGGTGTTTAATTTGATATGGGCCTCTAAAACAGTTGATTGTGTCTGATTTAGAAAAATGTGACATTGTCTAGGCACTATAAACTGTAGTTTTGGGTTGAGCAGTAGTATTAACAGGCTATCAAATTAAGTGATTCTTAGCTAGTTTTCATTTTTAAACATGCTCTTGAAACCATGTTCCTAGTGAGCAGTAAGGTGAGCCTTTCTTTTTAGCAGAAAAATTGTAATTCACCCTGTATAATTATTCCCAGATACCACCTTTCCTTTGATGGTAATTGCAAATTAGCCTGCACTATGGTCAAAACTTCCATCAGACAAAACAAGCTTTATTGTACATCACAAAGCACTTCCTAGCTGTTGGGACTTTCTGAATATTCTAGTTTTCTTTGATTTCCCATAGGACTTTGTGACCTATACATTTCAGCCATATCTTAACTGGTTTCCTAACTGATTTTTCACTTGTTGTTTAGGTTAATAATTCTATCTTAGCAATAGTCAGAAGAAATAGTTTTCTGTTATAATTTTCAATCTGACATCAACTTCTTCACTAATAGGGTTTCAAGAGATTCCCTACCTCATTAGAAATTTTTTCACAGACACTTTTATAGTCTTAGGTCCCATAGCCTTCAAACTCAGGCTTGTTTGATCCTTTAGATCCAGAGTTAGACAAATCAAACTTTGGGGGTGAGAAATAACCTTGTGGGGAAGTGGAACATCAATAGCTTACAAACCCCACACCCTTTCTACTTTTATTAGGTATCCGACTACCTATTAATTTGTTTAGACTCTTAGAAGCATATCAAAATTTGCAATTTTAAAGTTGAATTGCTTTCTTTTCTTGCTTAAGCTTTTTATAACTCACTTTTAAGCATGCTATTTTTTAGTTCTTTATATGAGATATCTATTTTGAGAATCAGCAAGGTTGCTACAAAAAATAACCTCTTCTTTTTGTAAAAGACAATGTGTTCTTCTTACATATGTTAATCCTCTTTTATAAGTGCTAAATTGAACTCAGATTTGTTAAACCCCAACCCCCCCCCACCCCACCCATATTCGTAAATCGTCATAAGTTGAGTTTAAGAGTTTTAAAGCTTTTTTAGACAGGTTTGTGTACAAGTTGTGTCATTATGTTACCTCATGAGTCTAAAATAAGCCATAGAGCTTGTTAGTACGGGACTTCTTCATTTTCATGCCATTTAGCTCCAGTAAAACTAGCTCCATCATAGCCATCATGGCTTTGGAAGAAGTTTTTTCCAAATTTACAATCTTCTAGGACGCTGTCTTGATTCTTGTTCCTGTTATTTGGTTCTTTAGGTCCTTGGATTCCCTTGCAAAGTGTCCCATCATGTGGCAGTAGTTGGATTCCACTCCTCCTCCGTGGTATTTGTCTTATACAGATGTGTCACTCCATTTATAGTGATACTTTTTCCAGTTTTCTGGAAAAACCTTCTTGTCATCATGCTCAAAACAATGCTAACTGCCACTGCATAATTCCATCTCTTCTATGTCATCTTTATGGATTTGTTCATGGTCCTTCATATTAAATAGGTTTTGAGTGACCGTTTGGTTAACTGGCTAAAAATGCATAAACAGTGTCATCACTTAAGTTAGCAGTTACTAACTTGAGTACTAAATACTTAACTTGAGTGCTAGCAGGGCTAACTTGAGTGTTAGCTAGTACTTAACTCATAAGAGTCTTTACTTCATTAGTACTGCTAGGAGATGACACAAATGCCATATTCTGAGAACTTGTGCTTGAGCTTGCAGTTCCTTTAACCTCTTGTTTAAACAATTTTAAAATTGTTGTAGAGATCATGAAAAGCTCATTGTGTCTAGATCAGGTTTATTCCTCCAGACCACAACATGAGTATTCCACTCAGAAGGCAGACTTCTTAAAAATTTCAAATTGAGATCTTCTTGTGAAATATTTTCACCCAGGATAGCCAGCTGACTTACAATCTTCTGAAGTTTGTTAAAAATAGAGCCAAGAGACTCTGTTCTTGGAGCACTAAAGTTCTCATATATTTGCTTCAGAAGAGTCTTCTAAGTCTTTTTTGTGGCTTCATTCCCACCAAATCTTGTTTGTATTATAGCAAACAAAGTCTTAGCATCTTTTTACTGATTAAATGTCATAGATGTTCACTAGGAAGTACCATCAGTAACATACTTCTTGCATTCACATCATTATTCTTTTGAACCTTTTCTTTAGTAGTGACAAGACCTGGTATTAGTATAGTTGAGATACCATCAGCATTTGTTATTGTTTGAGCTACTGGTTTGAATGAGTTTCCATTCTCTATGACATCCCATAAAGCATAGTCTTGTACTTAAAAGTATTGCACAATCCTTAGCCTCCACATATCATATTCACCCTGTTTGAGAATGGGCAACTTTGCAGTAGTAGCAATTTGTGCAGTTTCTAGATCTATCTCTTCCTTATGAGTAAATTGTTCTTCTTGTTAGTTTCTTCTAGATCAAAGTTTCAGAACACAAGCTCTGATACCACTTGTTGATCTAACTTAAGATCGATTCCTTAGCTTGTAAAGGTTAAGTTACTTTGGATAAATCCAAAACAACTTATGATAGAAACTTTTTGAATACTAAAGAGTATGCAGAATCTACTCTTTAATACTTAGAAGAATATTAATGAAACAGTAAACTATATGAACAATGTATGAACTGAAAAGCTCCAATATTATTATTATCAATAATACGAGTACTCTGTGTAGTACTAGGGTTTATAACCTTGAAGCTATATATCAAAACATATGAATGTATATCAATAACCATAACCTAGGATCTCCTTTTATACACCAAGGAGTCCTTTACAAGATAACTACAAATCTTCTATAATTCTAATAAATAATTGCAAATCTTCTAACTTAATAAGATATACATATCTTTTACAAAAATATCTCATACTTATCTCGTAAGTAATCTTGATAAACAATCTTCATCTTTATCCTTCTGACAGTAGAAACTCTTCTAGCAGTTGTAATCTTTCAGCAGTTGTAACCAGCAGCATTAACTTTTATTCCAGCAGCACTAAATGTGTATAGGAAGTAGCAACTACTTAGAATATTTTCTTCATTCTTCATCACCAGTACTTAGTTACACTAGCTGTACTAACTTTATGCTAACAGTTGTAACTTTACTCAAGCAGTACTAACATATACTAGCAGTACTAAGTTACACTAACAGTAGTAACTTTTATACTAGCAGTATTAACTACTTAGTAATATTTCTTCTAAGTCTCTGAGCAGTCTTAACTTCCATTAGCAGTAGTAATATATACAAGCAGTAGTAACTGACAGTACTAACTACTTAGCATATTCTTCACTAATATTACTAACAATACTAAGTTATACTTAGCAGCAGTAACTCTAACCTTAGTAGTATTAACTCCAAGATCATCATGAAGTCTTTTGATCCCAACACAAACGTTGTGAGAAAATATTTTTTTAAACGGGTACTAATTCATCAATTAAAACTCTCTTTCATACTTAATGATCTTTTCGTCTCACTTGACAAGCATATCCGTTAAACATATCTTTTAGATCTTTTAGCTTAATATTCCTTTGTATTAATCTAGCTTTTAATTCAATAAAAACAACCAAAAATATTCGATAATCAAGCATCTAATAAAAGACATCAACGTGAACTTCTATTCATTTCTCACCGTGGACACGACTCTGGAAGATTTAGTTATTACTTGTTCTCAAGTAATTCTTTTATCTAACGGAAAATACTATATTATTACTTGACACGTTTATGACGTATCAACTTGCTTCACCTAAGCCTAGTAAAGCTAGAAATTGCCTTAGGTGGTTACCAACTGGAAGAATTTTTGACCTTAAAGGAAAAATAATTGCATCCAGTGAATCTGAGTGTTAGTCCGACAGCTCTAATGGTGATAATGCACATACCTCTAACCCTCAGGAACCTACAATCAAACGGTTTCCAAATTCCATGTTGTGGGTCTTGCAACTTGCAAGGAGTTTTACAATCCCATAGGCAGAGTACCTAACCGTTGTAGTGTAGTAAGACAAGACTCAGGGGTTGTTATCGTTCTCTAGGAGAATAACACTGTTAAGGCCGGATCGAATGTTTACTAAGATCTAAGGGTTAAAGAAAGATTATTTTTGTGTTTTTATATTTTATGAAAGCAAGTAAAATTCGGGTTTTAGAGAGGTTTTGGTTTTAAGCTAATTAAACTAATAAACTAAATAAAAATTATACAAGGAAGCGTATTTACCTAAGATGCACTACTCCTTGCTAGCTATCCGCCGTCTATGTAATATTCCGTTAAGGCAACGCACAAGTAAGGTAGTATGGAGACTATTACAAGGCCCCTAAGAGTATATTACATGCATTAAAACACTTAAGAAGGATAAACCATATTAGGGGTAAGGTAGTATGAAGACCGTTACCGATGGTATCCTTTCTACACACTCCCGTTTCCCTAGAAGTCTATGCCAATGTAATATTTTATGGCTAGTTTTCTAGAGCCTAACGCGCACATCCATCAACAAAAAGCATTATGAAACAAGAATTATAAACTATAATCAATTATACTCATTAAATCTGTCACAAACAATAAGATCTAATCAACTAATGACAAGTTTCATGCATTCCCTAATAAATACTAGATTAATTAGCCAAGCATACTCAAACAAGAGAAATCATAATCAACAAAAGGAATTGAAAACATGAATTAAGATATAAGTGATAATCAAACCATTACAAGTTGTTTATAGATTGAATTAGGTCTTCTAAGTTGCTGGAAAAACACCTACCCAAACCCTACAATCGGACTTAGGGTTGGGGGCTTGATAAAAATGAAGTTATGAGGCTATATTTATAGGCAACCCCTAATTCGTACATCCCGACGTTGTTAGGAAAATCTTGACGCTGTCGCATTGTCATCTTTCTCTAGGTTGTATATTTTTTTGTTCTGATCGCGTGGGCTGTTGAATTGTCAGAATCCGAGTTTGTATGAAGGAGTTATGATCAAAACAATACCTGATACTTCGCACGCAGGTGGAATAGTCTTCTTTATTTTGTGACGCCGAATCTTCTAGGGTTTCTTTAGGCCGGCTACGTTCTAACGCCGTTGTAGGAATTCTAACGCCGTCTCTTGCATATTCTGATGCTATCGCAAGGATTTGCGACACCGTCTCCAGGCAATGTCCAGACTTCTTCAAGAGACTTTGGTGTAGATTCGTAGTCTTGTCCGTTTCTTTTCCAATTGAGCCCAAGTCATGTGTATTTCTTCCAAAAGCTATCGAAATGCTAAAAACATGAAAACAAACGATTAAGCACATAATCTGGGCATATTTGCATGATATAGGGGGTTAAATAACCCCAAAAAAGTGTATAAAATAACACTTTATCAAATACCCCTACACTTGGGATTTGCTTATCCTCAAGCAAATGGGCTTTTATACCTAGACAATAGCAATATTGGGGGCATTTAACCTACTCTTTAAAAGCAGTTTACGACACAACCTTCTAGACCTCGTAATTAAAAGCACGGAAAGTATACACTAGCACCTCACATAAGTGTTTGGGATTCCCTCTTTCTCTCGGGTGTATAATAAATTATAACAATATGGGGAAACGGGAAAATAACACTCATTACCTGTCATAGCATATAAATTACCATAGGATCGATAAAGGATCAAACCTCCACCACTAAGCGCAAGTACTAGTCATTACTATCAAAGAGGTCTTTTTAAAGGGTTGTGATGTGTAGGTGTAAGATAACACTAATGGAAACAGAATCGGATGGGATATATTTGGGGGTGGCTTTTTGGGTGAATTTGGGGTGAAAGGGTTTGCTAAATATTTATACGAATACACGCTGATTGGGTTGCTAAGCCAAAGACTCGGACAAAGATATAAAAACTCTACACAACTCTACATCAGTCTCTTTTCTTTTTCTTTTCTATTTTTTTTATAACATAATACATCACTTGAGGCTTATAGATGCATCCTTACACTTGAGTTTTAGAACTCATAATTACAATCTAACTAATGACCCAAATTGGGGTGGATCAACATAGCATGGAGATCATTTGACAAACATATAGGGGTATTGACTTAACTTTTCTTCCCCATTCTTCCACGAAATAAATACTATCATGAATCCCAATCGTTCCAAAACTGTATTTACAAGGATAAGGACTTAGCAACAATGTATATAAATAATTAACTTGGGTTAAAACAATAATACTAAAAGCGAGTACATACAAGGTAGGCTAAGGAGATTTGGATGTAACAATTGGTTCAAGGGTGATGATGCTCTTCATTAATAGTCTGGATTAACCAGAAAATTACGAGAACCGTAAAAAAGGATAGGCTCAGAGGGGTGTACTAGGGGTATCCTACACTAAAAATGAGTGCATGACAAGGGTGCGGGATGGTTATATGATCGAGGTGACCATCATAACAATTACAAGTTTAAAACATGGGTTAATCCTAGTGCCTCTTATCATTTAGCAAATCCTAATTCTCACTATGCGGTCTCAAGATGCATCACAAAAATAAGTTCTAGAATTTAAAACACTACCGGTACACTCATATAATTTTAAACCAATACCAATGCTCCAAAAAAGGAAACAAAATCATACATACACATCCGTAACCACATAATAGACACATACGATTGCATTCGAACCTTAACTCAAAAAGCTAAAGGTAAAATTATCTTGGATATCAAAAATGGATACCCAAATTCCTATAGATCTAAAGGCGGACCTCACATTTTTGGGGTGGAATTTTGAGGGTATTTGTGCTAGTCATATAAATTCCTATCCATGAGACGCGATTAATATTCGGTTTTTCGTCGGTATATGTCATATTTTAAATTTTGGTTAAAATTACCCTCTATGCTATGTTTCGATATTTTACCCATCATTTTAAGGAACATACAAATGGCAATTGAAGGAATAGTTTCTAAGGCTTATTTCCCCCTACGCTTAAGTTGAATATTATCCCTAATGTTCTACAAAGTACCCGTAAATGAATAAAGGGAAAAAGAAAAAGAGCGAAAGAAACTAGTACTCCCCTGGTTTTGCTCAATGATGGAGAAGAAACAAATGATCCCGGCTAAATCTTCACCCAAGAATCGTCTACATGAAACTCCTAAGAACTTCCGGGCTTCTCCTCATCAAATATAACGTATAAATCAAAGACAAGAACAACTATTCCAAGCTTAAAATCCACGAGTGAATGATAAATACAACCTCATTAACTACGTTTAGACTCTGTGAAAGCAATGAAGATAGGATGAATATGTTAATGTAATTGTGGTTTTCTGCAAGAGTTTAGGAAAATTACAAATTCTGGAAATAATACAAAAGTTATTTTTCAAATATTCAAGAAAATACGAAATTTACAATATCTGGCCTGGCGACGCCGTCAGGAAAAATCCTGACGCCTCCAGACACTATAAAGAAAATTCTCTTCGGTTTCTAGAAAAAATTATGCACAAGTATTCTATTAGTTATTTCTTGGAAATTTACTGCATAAACCATAAAAACGATTAGCACAATCATATGACTCAAAACAAACATACAAGACACACCTAAAATGCAAGAAAATAGAGGATTAGGTTGCCTCCCAATAAGCACTTGTTTTTGTTCGAGTCACGAGCCTAACTCTACGCTTATTTGCCATGTAAAAGGTGGGTCTCCCCTACACTTAAGGTCAAGTGCGGGTAATAGTAGCGATACATACCATTTCGATAGAGGTATGCCACGTGAGGTGAAGGTGGTATGTGAATGGTCAAAGGGGTTACTACCTTCATCCTAAAACTACCTGAATCCTTTGTTTTGATGGGTGGATTTAAAGTTGGAGAAAAATTACGACAAATAATCAGGGTTATGTCATTCTTATAGAAATCAGCTCTAACGATTCTGTATCCATTCTGGTTCCCATCATCTTTATCTCGACTTCATCTTCATCTTTGTACTCAAGCTTATTTTCCTCAAATGAATAAAGTATTAGCATTTTGAGGTTGGAATTTAGGTGTTGGTGAGGGGTTCTATAGATAGTGGGTTTAATAGAAATCATCGAGACCCTATGCACCATGATGGGCTTGAGTATTTTACGGGTTACGGTAGGGGTATGAGTAGTGAATTTAGTGATCTATTTTGACCTGCAGGGTTGCAATTAAACTATCCGCAAGACACATAAATGTATCTTTTGTTTTTCTCATATCTTCCTCTAATTGCCTAATTTGATCCTCTTGATGATCCATTAAATTCAGTATTTGTCGCTTAAACTCCTCCTTATAAGGTCTTTCGAGAAACATGAATCTTACCTCATAATCTAATAGCACTTCACTCCTCATTAAAGATTCTACATGACACTCCATACTTTCTAACTCCTGTTCCAAAGTGGCATCTATGTAGTCGGGACTTCCTATTTCATAAAATATTGGGCCGTTCCACTCTTCTTCTTTGTATTGGGCTAAATCCTTGATGGTTTCCCATGCTTCTTCCGGCCTTAATTTTCTAAGTCTCTCGTCTGCTGCATAATCAATGGCCATTTGGGTGGCATAGTCGACATGATCATAAATGATTTTAACTTGAAGCCATAAATTAAGGCGATGATAAGGAACTTTTCGGAGTAAGTCCTTGAAACGAGTCCACGCATCATAGAGAGATTCATCTTGATGTTGTTGGAACATCAAGATATCATTTCGAAGTTTAGCAGTTCTTCTTGGTGGGAAAAACTATGCGAGGAAACGAGTGGTGAGATCATCCCAAGCGAGATGGATCCCGTAGGTAGACGATCAAGCCAATTGATAGCTTGGTCACGAAGAGAATAGCAGATAAGACACAAACAAGTGGTATTTCTTATAGCATCATTAAGGTTAATGGAATCTACAATCCTAAGGAAGTCCTTAAGATGTTGGATCGGGTCTTCGGACATAAGTCCGTGAAATGCACATCCGTTTTGCACAACCGGATGGTGTCGGATCGCGGGGGGACACCTTGGCTCCTTCGGGAAGCTAAATGGCGTTTCGGTAGCCCTTGTGGCTAGGTCGGGAGTTATCTCCTAAGGTACGGGGTCGGTTTGAATTTTTGTCTCCTATGATGGTCAACGAAAGAGTAAGTTTGGTTACGAACAAAAGGAACAAAGAAGAGATAGACTAAAAGAAAGCTACTTGACAAGAAATTAAATCTCACTTGATAGGAATCTTGTGAGTAGACCAAAGCTAGATAGAATCCAAAACCTACGCTATTCCCCGGCAGTGGTGCCAAAAACTTGATGCGAGTCTTGTAACTTGTAAGGAGTTTTACAATCCCCTAGGCAGAGTACCTAACCATTGTATTGTAGGTAGGCAAGACTCAGGGGTTGTTATCGTTCTCTAGGGGAATAGCACTATGAAGGCTGGATCGAATGTTCACTAAGATCTAAGGGTTGAAGGAAGATTATTTTTGTGATTTTATATATTATGAAAGCAAGTAAAATTATGGTTTTAGAAAGGTTTTGGTTTTAAGCTAATTAAACTAATAAACTAAATAAAAATTGTACAATGAAGCGTATTTACCTAGGATGCACTACTCCTTGCTAGCTATCCAATTCTACCTATTTCTTTGTCACCCTTGGGATGTAATGTGTAAGTATTTCCTAGGTCATGAATGAATTACACGAATCCGCCATCTATGTGATATTCCATTAAGGCAACGCACAAGTAAGGTAGTATGAAGACTATTACAAGGCCCTAAGAGTATATTACATGCATTAAAACACTTAAGAGGGATCAACCATATTAGGGGTAAGGTAGTATGAAGACTGTTACCGATGATATCCTTTCTACACACTCGCGTTTCCCTATACTTCTATGCCAATGTAATATTTATGGCTAGTTTTCTAGAGCCTAACCCGCACATCCATCAACAAGAAGAAATAAGAAACAAGAATTATAATCTATAATCAATTATACTCATTGAATCTATCACAAACAACAAGATCTAATCAACTAATGACAAGTTTTATGCATTCCCTAATAAATACTAGATGAATTAGCCAAGCATACTCAAACAAGAGAAATCATAATCAACAAAAGGAATTGAAGACACGAATTAAGATATAAGTGATAATCAAACCATTATAATATGTTTATGGATTGAATTAGGTCTTCTAAGTTGTTGGAAAAACACCTACCCAAACCTTACAATCGGACTTAGGGTTGGGGGCTTGATAAAAACAAAGTTATGAGGCTATATTTATAGGCAAACTCTAATTCATACATCCCGACGCCGTCAGGAAAATCCTGACATTGTCATGTCATCATCTTTCACTAGATTGTAGATTTTCTCGCTGCGATCGCGTGGGCTATTGAATCGTCAGAATTTGAGTTCATTTGAAGGAGTTATGATCAAAACAATATATGTTACTTCGCGCGCAGGTGGAATAGTCTTCTTTATCTCATGACGCTGAATCTTCTAGGGTTTCTTTAGGTCGGCTACGTTTTGACGTTGTTGTAGGAATTCTAACCCCATCTCATGCATATTCTAACGTTGTCGCAAGGATTTGCGATGCCATCTCCAGGCACTGTGCAGACTTCTTCAAGAGACTTTCGTGTAAAGTCGTAGTCTTGTCTGTTTCTTCTCTAATTGAGCCCAAGTCACGTGTATATCTTCCAAAAGCCATCCAAGTACTAAAAACATGAAAACAAATTATTAAGCACATAATCTGGGCATATTTGCATGATTTAGGAGGTTAAATGACCCCGAGAAAGTGTATAAAATGACACATCATCATTCCACTTCTTTTCTTGGCAGGTTACCCAAATTTGTTTATGGTGCATCGACTCAGGTTGTTCCAAGCATATGACCGAGAATCTAAAGTTTCTCGTCAATTTTGTCTGGAAGTTTTTGGGAACTGTCTGCTTTGGAAATGATCATGTTGCTGCAATTCTAGGTTATGACGATCTTCAATGTAGGAATATATTGATTACAAGGGTTTACTACGTTGAGGGCTTGTGACACAATCTGTTCTCAGTCAGACAATTTTGTGATTCAGATCTAAAGGTCGCTTTTAGAAGAAACATATGTTTTGTCAAAAATTTAGAAGGAGTTGATCTGTTGAAAGAAAATTGTACAACAAACTTGTACACCATCAACCTTCATGAAATGGCCTCTGCTTCTTTAATTTGCCTCATTGCTCGTTCTACTTCTACCAAGTTTTGGTTATTGCATCAACGTTTATCCCACCTTAATTTTAACACCATAAATGACCTTGCCAAAAACGATCCCGTCACCGATCTTCCAAAATTCAAATATCATAAAGAACATCTTTGTCCCTCATCTAAGTAAGGAAGAATCAAAAAGGCATCTCACCCACCCAAACATGTTCCAAATTCTAAGCAGAGACTACACCTTCTCCATATAGATTTGTGTGGTCTGATGAGAGTCGAAAGTATCAATGGAAAGCGGTATGTTCTGGTGATTATGGATGATTACTCTCGTTATACTTGGGTACACTTTCTCAGATCAAAAGATAAAGCACCAGAGGAGATTAAAACCGTTCTAAAGAAAATTACAATTCTTCTACAAGCTCCAGTCATTATTGTAAGAACCGTCAGCACATAATTCAAGAATTAAGTTCTTAAAGAATATTTTGATAGTGTTGGCATCTCTCACCAAGCATCTTCTGTCAGAATACCTTAACAAAATAGAGTTATGGAATGAAGAGATCGGACGCTAGTGGAGGCTGCTAGAACAATGCTGATTTTTTCTTGTGCTCCATTATTCTTATAGGCTGAAGTAATTGCTACTGCGTGATACACTCAAAACCGCTCCATCATACACTGACGATTTAACCAAATACCATCTGAGCTTATTAACGGTAGAAAACCAGATATCTCATTTCTACATGTATTCGGGGCTCTCTATTATCCCAAGAATGATCGTGAGGACATTGGGAAACTTGGTGCAAAAGGTGATATAGGATTTTTCATTGGTTATTCTGCTACTTCCTGTGCTTACAGAGCTTACAACCGTCGAACCAAGAAAATTATGGAGATGATGAATGTGACATTTGATGAGCTTTCAGCTATGGCTTTTGAACAACGCATTTCAAAACCTGGGCTTTAAGGCATGACTTCTAGACAAATCAATTCAGGACTCAATCTTACTTATGTTTCGTCAACAATAACATCTCAAAACCAACTGAACGTGAATTGGATCTCTTGTATAAAGCAATGTATGATGATTATATTGGTGGTCAACCGTTAGCTTCTCCAAGAACTACTCCAGCTGCTCAAGCACCTTAAGTTCTTCAAACTTCAACGACATCTACAACAACAGCAAACACCGCACCGACACCAACAAATTCATCTCCATAAGCTACAGTCATTCCAAACACTTCACAGGATGTTGACGAGCTCGAACCACCATAACAACATAATCAGAAACAAGATAATCAAGCTTCACTCCAACCTAAAATAGTTGCTGATAATGTTTAGAATGCTATGTTTGATGGAGATGTATTCGAGAATCCATTTGCTCCACCATCCATAAGTGCTGCTGAATCATCATCTTCACAATATGTGGATCCATCGAACATGCATACGTTTTATCAACCATACCCTCATGTATATTAGTGGACTAAGGATCACCCTCTGGAACAAGTGATAGGACAACCATCTTGACTAGTTTTGACAAGAAATCAATTACGAACAGATGGTGACATGTGCATCTATGCCCTGACTGTGAGCACCATGCCAAGAAATGTCAAAGAGGCTATGACCGACCCTGCATGGATTGATTCAATGCAAGAAGAGCTTCTCCAGTTCAAAAGGCTTGATGTATGGGTGTTAGTTAAGCAAACCGGACATTGTACATGCTACTTGTTTATATGCTCGGTACCAGGCTAAGCCAATCGAGATGCACCTCAAGGAGGTTAAAAGGATCTTTCGTTACCTCCGAGGAACCATCAATATGGGTCTCTGGTATACGAAGGATTCTGGTTTAGAACTAACTGGATTTTCATATGTTGATTAAGCGGGATGTCGAGACTCCTTCAAAAGTACTTCCGGTGGAACTCAATTCTTAGAAGAAAAGCAGTGGGTTGTTCATCGAAAAAGCAAGATTGTACGATCCTGTCAACCACGGAAACAGAATATGTGTCTCTATCCACTTGTTGTGCTCAAGTAATTTGGATGCGGACAGAGTTAACGAATTATGGCTTTCACTTCAACAAGATTTCTATCTATTGTGATTCAAAATCAGCCATAGCCATATCCTGCAACCCGGTCCAACACTCAAGAACAAAACACATCGCTGTCTGCTACCATTTCATAAAGGAGTACGTAGAAAATGGTACGATTGAACTATATTTTGTCAAGATTGATTACCGATTGGCCGACCTCTTTACCAAAGCCCTTCCAGTGGATAGGTTTAAGTATTTGGTTTGTCGCCTTGGTATGCGCAGTTTGTCTCCACAAGAGCTTGAACGTCTTGCAAAATCACATTAATTCTTTGTATATATTTATCAAAAAAAGAAAAATATAAAACCTATAAAAGCAAAATACAAATCAAAAATTTTCAAAAACACCAAAAATAATCTTCTCTGACATGTCTCTCGACAATCGATAACATTTACGCACCTAGAAATGTTGATTAATATTGACACTGGTGTATAAATGAAGTTTGAGCGAGAGTTTCAAAAGTTTTCAAAATATGTCTCTTCAAATTTTCTCTACGACTTCTAAGTAAATGTCAGCTTAGGACTCGGTCTTCAAAGAAAGGAAAATGTCCATTTATGTACATTTATCCTAAACAACGGGAAGTTCATATCTTCTTGGTCTTGAGCAAAGTCATATAAACATTCAAAGGTTTGAATGTTCAAGAGAAGTTCAAAGGAAAATGATGTTTAATAAGATATATCTCATGTATTTTCCTGTTGAGCACAATTTCTTCAAGATATTTTCAAAAAGAAATTTCAAAATCTTTCAAAATTGGGTGCTCAACAAACTCCCACTCCAACTTTTAACTCAAATCTATTTTTGAGGGGGAGCATAAAATTTGAAAATTAATTTCAAATTAGTTCTTTCGGCATGCATTCCTGTTCTCTCATTGTTTGGTTTGTTTAAAATTGGATCAACGTACATTAACTTGTATTTTAACTCACTTGTTAAGTCAAAAATTGTCACCACATATGCAATTTTTAAGGAGGAGAATAGTGATTAAAATGTGACCAATAAGGCTTAATATGGATAAGATCTCTTGACTATAAGTGCGTTCTCGTCCTCACATGTGTAAAATCTTTCATAATAAGATGCATATGTGTAGGGGGAGTTTTTTGGTGATATAGAAAACTCTCAATGTGTAATAAATGATTTCTTAAACACATTTGCTTTTTCAATGGTTTTTTAGATGCTATGGAAATACCAAAGACCGACCAACTGTTGTTTCTTATGGTGTTATAAGGCGGTTAAGGTTAGGTATTTTGTTCCATGATCCTGCCAGAACTGGAGGATCTACCCAGGGATACTCCATTAGATAGAATTGAAGTCCTTAGGTATGATTAAAAAAAGGAGTAAAGTGAGATTGGGAAGAATGTTATCCAAGGCATGAGTTATCACCAGAACAAACCCAACATGGTGATAATAAGGACGTATTGGAATAACATTAAAGGGGTTGAAGAATTAAAAATAAATGTAAGGATAAAGGGTGTAAAGAAAGAAACCCTCCATAGAACCTTAGGTAGAAACCGGGTCAATGCATAATTTATCAGTAATCATAAAGATGATTATGGTATTGAAGACAAGTCATCATGGACCTAGTGATGCAATGCACAACCCATCCCAGCTACTCAGCTTCTCTCAAAAGAAGTTTGTTTCATTTCTCACGGAGATCAACACGTTTCTATTGGCTTTCTCATTCCGAGATCGTTAATATTGAAAAGACATTTGAGTGTTGTTGAAGTTACTGCTGCTGGTGTTAGAAACACAAAAAGTGTCGGTCACTTCCAAGTTGTAATAGGTCTTAGCTCGTAGATTGTGTCATGTTAAGTATAGAAGCTAATCCGGCCCAAGGCCCATGGGAAGCCCATCATAGCCCATGGGCCGGCCATGATGTAACTATATAAGCCCTCTCCTAGCCTTGGAGAGGGGTTGGTTGTTTCATTTTTCCCATTTTCCATCTAATAAGAACAACATCCATTTTCCATCCACTTTCTCTCTCTAAAACATCACAACCCACATCTCTCTCTTGTTTCTTGGTTTGGATCATAAGATTACATGTTTCTTCAATTGGTATCAAGAGCCATGGAGTGGTGTGTTTAGTTTTTGTGTTTATCTTGTGATTTGTGTTCAAAATCTTTATAAAGAACAAAATTTTTGATTCAAAATTTTTTGGTGTAAAAACCTTAAAGTTTTCATTTTTATTGTTCCTATAGGATTAGTAACACTAGTTGTACAAGAATTTTTTGCTAAAAACCATTCAAAAATGTGTCTTTTTGAGTTTTGAAAATTTGGGTTTCGTAGTAGTTATAACCGAACTAGTGTGTTGTATGTTGGAACCGAACGAGTAAGCCGAACTAGTCACTTTAGTTGGAACCGAACAAGACCAACCGAACTAGTAACTTTAGTTGGAACCGAACAAGATCAACCGAACTAGTGTGCACCGAACAAGAGGAACCGAACCAATTCTCTTTTGACAACCGAACTAGATTCTTCTTTGTTAACCGAACAAGGTGAACCGATCCAGTGTCTTCTTTGGTAACCGAACTAGATTCTTCTTTGTTAACCGAACAAGGTGAACCGATCCAGACGTTTCTTTGGTAACCGAACAAGGTGGACCGAACTAGAAGTTTCTTTGGTAATCGAACAAGTAAAACCCAAATTTCAAATTTCTAAAATTATACGGTTCTTTCTGTGACTTGTAAAATCCCGTGAAACATTAATTTGTTTTTCCTGGTTTTGTCGAGAATTGTAAAATCCCGTGTAGTTTCATTTCAAGACTCAACA
>BQNB010062255.1:0-36153 GCA_026074375.1 Tanacetum coccineum
TCTTCTTTAACCATTTTGCTTTTACCCTTGTCCTGGACCAGTGTTGGTTGTTGTGAAGAAACTATTGGTGTAGGAGCTTTCTCTTGTTCTTGCACTTGTTCATGAAAAACAATCCCTTTTGTTTTGGGTCTTGAGCTAACAACTGTAATTGTTGTAGCAGCAGTTATTGGTATAACAGTACTAACCTTTGTTGAAGCAACACTTAATGGTACACTTGGCTCTTTAATAACACCCCCTTTTTCCTGAACTTTTGCACTTTTCAAAGCTGTAAGTGCTTGAGCCAATATAACTTCATCAACACTTAAATTTACATCTTTATCAGCAACTTCACTATAACACCCCCATTTTGATACATATAGCTGCGGAAGCTAATCTGGGGTATTATTTCATAGTACAACAGTCATAATAATAGAAAACGAGTCATAAAGAGACGTTTTGGAAAAGTTGTTATCATTCATTTATTCATCAGAGTTTTTACAAACAGAGGTCCCAAAATATACAAGAAATCAAAAAGTTTGAATGATAACGGTTTAGCCATCTTCAAGTCCGTGCCACTCCGTGCCATATGATGCTCAATTACCTGAGATAAACATGCTAAAAAGTCAACACAATGGTTGAGTGAAATTCATAGGTTTGTAATAAGTAGTTTGAATACAAGTTCAATAGTGGGTTACGTTGTTATACACCCATAGTTTGTAAAACATTATTATTGCTTTAAGCTCATGACACCGAAGCCTTAGGTTAATAAATAACCACAAGTAATTGCCCCAACGGGTGTCTTTGCCAAACACCCATAAAGTTATTCAAATGATGTGTTATTGGTTACCAAAAGTATAGGTACACCAACGGGGAAGTCCAGTCCCAAATAGATCTATTCACATTATTCGCGCTTACCCCGACGAGTAATTAACGGTTCATGATATGGGGTTTAATTGCAAAAGTAGGCACTTAAGCAATAATGAATCAGGATAGCATACAAAAAAAATACTTGCATTCATGATTTAAGCATGTATCCCCCTCATGGGTTTATGAAATATTAAAGAGATTTAAAAGTGAGGCTATGAACTCACCTTAATAGTACAGGGAAATCTGATTGATGGCAAAAGTATATGAAATGAAAGTAACGACATCGTCACACAACCTGGGTAATATTTCAAGTCTTAGTTTGATTGGATATGATTTATATCATAATGAAATATCACTTTGATTGGATTTATTATGGCAATATTGTATCACTGTTCGGGCCATCATAATTCAGAGGTCATGTAGTAAACGTTTGAGGAGCCAGGACACTTTAAATCGTAAATCCAGCAAACTCGTCAAAACGTATACCCAAATGAAATCCCTTATATGAAGCTCCCTAGTAATGTGATACATTTAAGTTTCTTCAAAAGCTAGAATAATTTATATATATTTTTATAATTAATAAAAATATAATATTTTATAAGTTTGCAAAATTGGCAATATATACCCCTGGTTTATAAACTTTTATAAGTTTAGTCCTTTATATATAAAGTATATATAATTTAAACCTTTAACTTTGAAACTTGGCAAAATAGGTCCTTATAGTTATAACTTTAAGAAAATGACATTTTTAGCCCCTTTAGTTATAAATTTCAGAAAGTTACGATATATACCCCTATGCATGGAAACTTTTGCAAAACAAGTCCAAAAAGCCATGCAAGCTTATTTTATGATTTCAAATGATATTCGCAGGTTATAGATTTTTATTATAAGCTAAAATAAGATGTTTTAACATAACGCAAGTTTAGAAAAAGGATTCGTTAGCTAAAAAATCAAAACGGGTCATTTTTAGGGTTTTTTATAAAAAACACTTAGGTTAGGGCTTTTAAGACTTGGTAAAATGTTTATAAAAATGTTAAATAAGCTTATAGGAATACCTTATAACAATAGCTTATGGGTTAAGCTTGTAGATTAAAAAAAACAAGTTTTTAGGGTTTCTAGGGCACGTTTGGTTTTGAAACTTTATACACGCATGGTTTTGAGTTGAAAGCTTTTAACAAGAGTTCTAATATGATCATAAGGAACATATTAAGGAATTAAAATAGTAGACAAGCTTATAGAACCCGAGTTTGAGCTTATTGCTTTGAAAATGGGTCGAAATGGGGTTTTTGCACTCGTACGCCTAGAATAACAACGTTGGGGCTTCTTTTCTTGGTTTCCTTGCTTTACTTCTGCTCTTGGGACTTCTTTTGATGCTCTTGATCAGCTTAGAACTCCATTAGATAGAGAGAAATGAGATTGAAGGTGTGAGTTTAAAAGAGAGGGGTGCGTCCCCTTTTATACTACGAAATGAGCTTGGAGGCTAAGTTAGGGACTTTAATTAGTGTCAATTCTATTAGGAGCTGAGTAAGAGAGGCTATGAGAATGAGTCTTAAGGTTTAGGGAGGTAGCTTTGCAATGTGGAGGGTTTTTGGGTGATGTTGTGGCCGCGGCTAAGCAAGAACAACAAGGAGAGGATGTGGCCAATTTGGTGACCAAGAAATGAATTAGAGGTGCTTGTAAACAGCTAGGGGCTAAAGTTGCTTAGTCATAGAGGAGCTTGAGCTACCAGTTTGATGTGCTTGAGTTTAAAATGGAGGGAAAATGGGTATCGGGTCAAATTAGGGTTCGATTAGGGTTTTTAGGGTTTTTCTTTGAGTTAGAGCTAGGGTTTAGGATAGATTAAGGCTTAGGATTAAGGTTTAGTGTTTAGGATTAAAGATTAGGGCTTAGGATTAAGTTTTAGGGTTTGGTTTGAAGGTTTAGGGTTTTAAAATGAAATTAGAGTTTTTAGGGTTTCATTTAGGGGTTAGGGTTTTAAAACATGGATTAGGGTTAAGAATAGGGATAGATTAAGGTTTAGGAGTCATGAATTAAGTACTTGTACCTTGTGTTAAAGTGGTGGTACAAAATCGAGAATGAAAACGGTGGTAAAATGAGCTTATTTGAATGTGTGCTTAATAACTTGTATTTTGAGCTTTTAAGGACTTGTACATTGATTTAGAGGGAAAGTATGATTCAAATATTATGTATTAATACTTGTACACATGCTTTAAAGGGTTGTACATTCATTTTATATGTATATATTACATACACTTAGGGTTTTGATGTAAACGTTAACGTTTAATGCTTGTTTTGATATAACGTTTGAAAGGTCACAGTTAAAATGGGTTATTGTACTTGGTAAAAATGATATTACAATATTGAATTGACATATTAAGAGGTTTACATGATGAAAACATAGATATAGATAGCATTGATAGAGGTTGTGTGAGCTTGTTTACTTTAGAGATGCAAGTTACATTACATAATAAGATAAAGCGAAAATTTCCCTACTAGGGTGGTTGTAATATTAAATAATAGTGGATAGTACCAATGCATTAATTTAATAGATGGATAATTACATTGATGAAAATTGTGGGTTGTTATAGTCCTCCCCCCTTAAAAGAAATCTCGTCCAGAGATTTTGTTGGATGCCGGAGTGATGTTTGAAAACAGATGTGGATATTTGGCAAGAATTTGATCTTCGCGTTCCCATGTAAATTCTAGTCCTCTTTTAGAGTCCCATCTTACTTTGACTATAGGAATACGACTTTGTTTCAGTTGCTTGACTTCTCGATCCATAATCTCCACTGGTTCTTCCACAAAGTTGAGTTTGTCATCGAGCCGAAGCTCTTTCATTGGAATGACGAGAGATTCATCAGATAAGCATTTCTTTATATTAGAAACGTGGAAAGTACTGTGGACATTACTAAACTCTTTAGGAAGCTCTAGTTTGTATGCCACTGGACCAATTCGTTCAAGAATTTTGAATGGTCCAATGTACCGAGGGTTAAGTTTTCCTCTTTTTCCAAATTGGATGATTCCTTTACGAGGTGATATTTTTAACTATGGACACGATCTGCTAATTGGAAATTCTATAGTATCGTTCTTATATTGGCTACTTCTGCTATCCATCTCTTGCAGCTTGCAAGCGTTGTCGAATTTGCACTATTTTCTTGATGGTTTCCTGGACTATTTCTGGTCCTATAAGTTGAAACATCACCAACTTTGGCACAGCAAAAGCGTGATCTGAACTTTCGACCATAATGTTTCTCAAATGGTGTGTGCCTTAATGAATGGAATGGTAACTGTTATTGTAGTAAGTTTTACAATGGTAAGTGTTTTTCCCTATCCTTTTCCAAAGCTATGACCACATAGGCTCGAAGCATATCTTAAGTGTTTGAAGGTTCTTTTTACTTTGTCAAATCGTTTCGGGATGATATGCGTACTATGTCTAATTGAGTTCCAAAGCATTCTGCAAAGATTTCCTGAACCTGGAGTGAATATGACTATCACGATCCGGATAATGGATATTCGCCGCCATGCCAGGAGACTATTTCTTTGATATTATAACTTGTAAGGGTTTCCATACTATTGTCTCCTCGGGTATTAATAAATGTGCGGATTTGGGTAAAGGCGATTGATACGCGGATATAGAATACACTATATAATATCACAAAAGAAATTAAGAAAATTCCCTAAGGAAAATTCACTCTTTAAAATATATATATAATATATAATATACGTATGTTTACCGGAAAGTATGATTTCTCGGGTCGTTTTCCCAACGATTTGAGCAAATTAAACCTGCTTGATTAATGGATACTGATTTGACATTGGTGATCGAAGATTGATTGGGTTTTCTACTATCTACTAAGAGATTAAAATAAACAAGTACAACAATTAAGCATAATATAATTAATGGTAACTCAAAATTTAATAAAAAACGTTGAAAGGGATACTAAAACTAAAGGCCAAAAACTTAAATTTACAGGAATTAAACCTAATTTTATTTTTCTTTTAAAAATGTATTTAATTGACTAAAAACAAAGTTTAAAAAAAAAATTAGAATCGAAAAATGGAGTTAAAACGAGAGTTTAAAAATTTGAAAAGCCGAGAACGGGAACAAAAAAAACATGTTCTTTAAAAAGTAAATTTTTACAAAATAGACCCTACGAACGTGAAACTAATTTTCCTACAAACTTAAAATAAAAGAAAAATTTTATAATTTTTTTTTTTGATTATTTTTCTATTTTTTATGATATTTTAAAGTTTTTAAAGAAAATAAAAGATTAAAAATTAATAAATTAGAGTAAAAATTCTAGAAAAAATACAAGTAAATAGGCTTATGCTATATGAATCTAGGAAAAATTAAGTACTAAGTTGTAGCTTATAAATTAGCCACGAAATAAGCTTGACAGACTTATTTGGCTCTTAATAAGGAATATATGTGTATAAGGAATAAATGTGGGAAAGTAATAATGGTAGAGCTATTGAAGCAAATGGTAAGACGTATGGTCTATAAGTGTGAGGTCGTGGGTTCGAGTGTGGTTAACCCCTTTTTGCTCTTTTTTTTATTTTTGCTTATTTTCAAGAACTAAATATCTAAACTTATTAAAAACGTAATTTTAAACAACTTTAAAACTAAGCTTTTTGTCTGAAAGTGAAAGATAAGCTCTGAAACAGCTTATGAATAAGCTGTATTCAAAAACTAAAGGTTTGAACTTAGAAAAACTTTGTTGGCACTTAAAAGCTTGCACCTGCTTAAATATATGATCGTTTTGTAACCAAAAGTTGTTTGAGAAGCTAAGATTAGATCTATCTAAAACCTTATATATCTATTATACTATGAAATATCTAAATGCTAAACTGAATTTTGAAAGAAAACTAGTAAACTCAGGAAATAGGCAATAATCTCAAAAACTATATAAGCTCAAATGCTCAAAAAGCAATTTCAGACCTTAAGCCTTTACAAACTTAGCTAAACTACTTGTGGACTATAAATCCAAATCATAAAATCAAACACTTTAAGCTAGAAAGTAAAATTTTAGAAGCTAAATTCTAAATCCTACTGTTTTTGGCTTTTTGGCTGACTTTTGTCAGCAAATTTAAGCTAGGAAATAAGCAAGAAAGTGAAAACTAAGCCCTAATCTATATTAAGCTACATCCACTCTGTAAGCTACTTGAACCTTAAAAGCTAATAACCTTATGGTTACCTTACTATATTTGAAACTAAAAGTGACAGCAGAACAGCTTAACGGTTCCTGTGATGACATTGCAAGAGCTCAAAATCTAAAATCAGGCACCCTAAAGGTCTGGTATGGTACTACTTAAACAATCCTTATTGAGTGTGGACAAACACAAAACAAGCACAAACCAAGCCTTAAATGGCTTGGTTCACATTTGCTCAAGCAAAGAAGAGTGTAAATTTCCCCTGGTGCTGAAATGAACATAATAAGCCCTATTCTTTTCATTTCCAAAATCTAACTTATAAAAACCCTTTAACTATTAATTTTAAATGAAATTGAAACTCGGCTTAATGAAAAAACTATAAGCTACTTTGACTTGATTGTGGTAAAAGAAGCTTATTCCAAACACCACCTCTTATACCTTGACAGATTAGATCAAAGCTTTATAAAATAAAAACTAGATAACTAAATTTAATACAGATTACTAATTAAAAAAAAACTCAACATTAATAAACATAAATCATTAATACTTAAGCCAAATATCTAATCTACAACTAATTATTAACTAATTTTTTTGGTTTTTATTGAGTTTTAGACAAGTAGATTGAAATCAAATATCTATAGACTTAAGCAAAAAATAAATGATTATGGAATAAGCATAAATAGACAAATATAGCACTAAATTTATCTACTAGCAAAAACAGATATGCACTTTTAATAAGCAAAAAGTAAAATCTAAGCTAATTTAGTCAATTTACAGCTAAAAATTAATAACTAAGGGAAGTAAAAGGGAAACTTCAAAGTTTTGCCTAGCTTAACAAGCACATAAATGACTCCTCAAAGCCTTTGCTACAAGTCTCTAGCTTATAAATAAAGCTAGGAGTAAAGTCCTTGAGAGCTCTTCCTTTTCTAGCTCTCCTTCCATTAGCTTAAAAGTCCACAAGCAAAGGTAAATAAGTACTTTAGCTAGTTTTAGATATTAAGTATGATTAAGACCAAGTTAAACTCAAATCATGAGCTTAGAGACTCATGAGAGCTGTTGAGCTTATATGAGCTTATTTAGCTGTAGCTTAAAAATTTAGGACAAATGAAAAGGAGAGAGAGAGCTTATGAATTGTAAAAACTGAATTTCATTAACAAAAGAACTGATTACATTACTTTTAAAAAGAAATTACAAAACATTTAAGGAAAATTACATTTAGCTAAAAATGAAATTTAAAGCTACCTAAAAGCTACTTAAAAAAAACTAGATTTGTGTGTGTGTGAGGTGAGAGCCTATTTATAGTGCCAAGCTAAAGCTTCTAGGCCTTGAATTCCTCTGCACGCTCCTCTAAATCTCAACCGTACACATTTCCAATCATTGGATCAATGATTAGGCCTGTTAGATCAATCTTGGATCGCCATGATTGCCAAGATGGAAATCCTTGATGTCGACCACTTGTGTTACTTCTTTGAGTGATCCAGGAATAAATCCCAATTCTCCTTGTGCTTTCTTCCATTGCCACATGGCCTTAGCTTGAGAATAAGATACTTACAGCCTTGATTTGACTAATCTCTCCCTGCCATCTTGTATGCGATCACTTGAATTGAACCTAAGCACACTTTAATTTGGAAAAAAACACCCTTGCATTTACCACCTGTGGTAACTAGTGGAGACGATAGCATATGTAACAGTAAATTTAGATTTGGGTCAAGTTATAACTAAAACGGGGGATTCAGTTTGAACTTTGGGGAGAGAGGGAAATGTTTATGGTCCTTGTGGTGGGTTTAGTTTTTTGTGAAGTTTAAATAACTTTTCAAAAAATGGCAGAATTGGCCCCTATAGTTTATAAAGGATAATGGGTTTGGTAATTGGGCTTTTGGTTTTGGGCTTGGACTAGGTTTTTGGTTTAATGGACTATTTTTGCAACTTTTGAAACTTGAGGGGCTATTTTGGAATATTTTGGGTTTTGCTGACTTCTTATTGACCATGATTTGACTGAGATATTGACTGCAGATTTGAACTTTATCTGGCTTTGGCTTCGGGCTTTTGTTCACTTCAGTTCTTGGTCCTTGTTTCTTGTTTTTGACGGTTTTTTATGTGATTTCTTGATATATCCGTACCTGCACATTACAAAACACAAAATATGCATATTTTTGCCATTTTTGGTTTATTTTTGGGCTTATTATGGGTTCATTTTAGGTATTAACGGAATAGTGTATTTATACTACTTATCAACGATCAACATGCGCCATATTAGTCATGTCCGTCTGATGTTTAGGGAGTTTTGTGACAAAATTCCATTGTTATTCTCTCCCATTTCCACTATAGGAATCTTCGGTTATACCTGTAAGACGGATGGCTTCTAAAGTCGCTTTTACTCTAGAGCATGGTCAAACATTTTGCCAATGTTATCAGCGATGATTGCCTTCATGTTAGGACCACCAATAGTTTCTTTAGATCTTGATAATTTTTATCAAAACCCGGGTGAATGGAATTCTTTGATTTATGGGACTCATGATAATTAAGTCTCTTAGATTACCAAATGAGTGGGTAACCCAGCTTAGATTTTAAAGCAACGAGTTCAATCAGGACGTACTTAAATAATGCTTATCCCATTCCTTGTAAGTTCTCAGCTTGACATTTTCTTCTATTGAATGCTTCATTTGGAAGCTTCGGAGATTTATGTGATGATAAATTTTTGGTATGAGATGTCATGATCTATCTCTAACTCAGGAGTGGTCTTGATTCATCCTTTCTGGCATTAAGTGCATCTGCTACAACATTTGCCTTTCCAGGGTGATAACGAATCTCACAATCGTAATCTGCAAGCAATTCCAACCAACGGCGTTGTCTCATGTTCAATTCTTTTTTATTAAGAATATGTTGAAGACTTTTGTGATCGGTGAAAACCGTACACTTTGTGCCATAGAGATAGTGTCTCCAGATTTTAAGAGCGAACACAACTGCTCCTAATTCGAGATCATGAGTGGTATAGTTTTCTTCATTAGGCTTGAGTTGTCGGGATGCATATGCAATAACTTTTTCTCTTTGCATTAACACTGCTCCCATACCTTGATGAGATGCATCACAGTAAACAACAAAATCGTCGTTTCCTTCGGGTAATGCTAAGATTGGAGCTTCACATAGCTTTTGTTTAAGTAGTTGAAAAGCCAATTCTTGGTCTTCACCCCAGATATACTTCTTGTTTTTCTGGGTTAATTCAGTCAAAGACTTTGCAATTTTTGAAAAATCTTTGACTATATATCTTCAGATAATAGCCGGCGAAGTCCTAAGAATTGACAAACTTCTTTGGGTGTAGTGGGGTATGCCCAGTGCTTAAACTACTTCAATCTTGGCGGGCGGGTCACATGAGTCCTTGGACTATAAATTAAATGTCCAAGAAATTACACGATACGAATCCAGAAATCACATTTAGAGAACATGGCATATAACTTCTCTTTCTTAAGTAATTCTAGGATTATTCTCAAATGATTTGCATGCTCTTCTTCGTTACGAGAGTAGGTGAGAATGTCATCGATAAACACTATTATGAATTTAACTAAATATGGTTTACACACATGATTCATGAGATCCATAAATACAGCACGTGCGTTAGTTAAACCAAATGGCTATAACTTGAAATTCATTTGTCTTCCGTATCTTGTTTTGAAATTCATAGTGTTCGTATCTTGTTCTGAAAGTAGTCTTAGGAATATCTTCATCCCTTACTCTTAGTTGATGATAACCAGATCTTATGTCGATTTTTGAGTAGACACTCGAACCTTGAAGTTGGTCGAATAAGTCATCGATTCTAGGTAATGGGTAACGATTCTTTACAGTAAGTTTATTCAACTCCCGGTAATCGATACACATTCTGAAAGATCCATCTTTCTTTTTAACAAATAAGACAGGAGCTCCCCAGGGTGAAGTACTTGGTTGGATAAAACCTCAGTCTGACAATTCTTGAAGTTGATTAGATAGTTCCTGCATTTCTGAAGGAGCTAATCTATAGGGTGCGCGAGCTACAGGCATTACTCCTAGAATTAAATCAATTTGGAATTTTACTTGGCGAATGAGAGGGTAGCCAGGTAGATCTTCAGGAAAAACTTCTGGGAATTCTCTAACTACGAGAATATCTTCTAATCTCTTCTCGTCTGACTTCTTCTTCTCTGTTACTTGGATCATGAAAACATGACAACCTCGGGATATGTATCATTCAGTTTTTATACAAGATATGAGTTTAGTCGGGTCTTACTTTGGTCACCTCGAATGATCAAAGTTTCACCGTCGATGGGAATGTGGACGACTTTCTCATCACAGATGATTCTAGCATGATACTTGGATAACCAATCCATACCAATGACAATGTCGAAACTACCGAGTTTAATTGGCATGAGATCAATTTTGAAAGGTTGATTTAATAAAGTTAGGGTTGCACCCTTAATAACGATATTTGTGCTTACTAGGTTTCCGTCGGCCATTTTGATATCGTAAAAAGTATCTATTGTAATAGGTGGAATATTTAGCATAGAGGCAAGAGATATGGATACGAAGCTTTTATCGGCTCCAGAATCAAATAATACTCTAGCTAAATGTTGGTTTAGAAGAAACATACCCGTGACTACGTTCGGGTCTTGATGAGCATTTCTATCTCTTAGCATGTAGGCTCTTCCCTGGGCATTGATGTTGGTTTTTCGGCACTGGTAGCTGATTACTTCCAGTGGCTGGCCTCTTGTTTTGGCAGTTCTTGGTCAAATGGCCTACCTTGTTGCAAATATTGCACTTAACAGTACAAGGTCCTGTGTGATGTAGAGCACATCTTTTACACAATGGGAGGTTTCCGGCATACCTATTATTTTCAGCTGGAGTGGCAGCATAAGCTCTGACAGCTTCTTGCCTTCTGTTTTGTTGTGGTTGGTGATTATTGTAGCGGTTGTTGGTGTTGGTGTTACGGTAGTTGTTGTTGTTGAAAGTTCTTCTGTCGTCAAACTTTCATTTGTGATCACTTGATATTTGCACTGGAGTGTGTTTTGTTACCTGATCCATTAGCCTTTGGGCTATGTTAATGGCTTCCTCTAAAGTTTGAGGTTTAGAGGCGGTAACATTTCCCTCAATGCTTCGAGGTAATCCTCCGATGAAAGCTTCTAGAAGTTTCTTGGTGTTTGGTACCATGTTTGGGCACAAGACCGCTAATTCTTGGAATCTTCTAACGTAAGGTTTAAGATCATTTCCCTTTATAGTCAGATTGTAAAGTTCATCTTCCATCTTTTTGACTTCAGTTCGAGGATAATACTTGTTTGTTAAGAGTCTTTTCAACTCAACCCAGGTGATTTGATTGGCTTGATCTACTCCCATAGGTTAGGCGTATGCATTCCACCAGGACAAAGTATCATCAGTTAAGGTACCAGTAGCAAATGTTACTTTGTTTTCCTCGGCACATTTGCTTCGAGAGAATACTGATTCGGTCCTTTCAAACCAGCGGATGTGGCCAACTGCTCCTTCTGTACCATTGAAGTAGAAAGGTTGATAGCTAATGAACTCTTTGTAGTTTCCCGTTTTTGCTATAGGAGTTCCAGTAGGTTCGATGTTCCTGTTGGGATTACTAGCACTTGCCATTGTTGCAGCTTGTGCTTCCAGAGCCGCGATGACACTGTCATCAACTAATTTCTTAATGGTAGCTTGAGTCATGGCCGGTGCTTTAGATGTTGACATCCTTTTGGGAGGCATTCTATCAACATAAGACAACACGTAATAAGAATGATATCACAAGTCTTAAAATGATTAAAGTGCAAAAATAAACATTGTCACAATAGTGATATCGAAATCATGGATAATTCATATCAAATAAGTATCTATGATTTATTTAGAAGTCAGGGTATGATTCATAATGATGATGACGGAGATGATGATGCAAGAGAGATAAGTCGGTATTATGAAACAACAAGGTATATATAACGGGATTGCCATTGTATTACATCATGAACAACTTGTCTTTTTACTGTACATAGTCAAGATTTGACAAGTGTTTTTATTTATACCACACATCCCGTGGCTAGGTTCTAATAAAAGCGATAACTAAGATCTAATCTAATAGTCCGATGGTCCTTCTTGGCTGATCTTGAGTTCATTAATGGTATTCAGAAGACTTTCCTTATCTTCTTGATGACGAATCTGGATATCGTTGATGATGTGTTCTAGATCAGTAATTCTGAAGCGAGCCAGAGAAATTTTGTGGTTATTTCCCATCTGCTTCTTCTGAAGTTTAGAAATTTGAGCACGAGCTTCTTGGAGTTCTGCTTCTAGATTGTCAAAGTCTTGTTGGATAATCACCCGACCTTTTCCAAGTCCTTCGATTTTGTCTTCTATGTATTCAATACGATCGAGAGAAAGTTCATCTAGATGATTCAAGATTTCCTCAATTTGCTCCTCGTGACGTTCCAGACTTGTCTTACGAGAGCTTTCTCCTATCTCAAAGTCTTGAGGTAGGGCAGAAGTAGATGAGGATGAACAACCTCCTAAACATTATTAGTAAATAAAATAATCACTAAGTATTGAGTATTATAACTACCTTCTTCTAGTTTACATTTTTGCACTTAGTAAACTTTAGATATGTCATTTACATGACTTGTCGACCTTATAAAAGTTAACAATTTATTTTTCTAACTTTTATTATATTTTGTCTAAATCTGGCCCGGACTAAATGGGTCACTAGATCATATTTTCGCGACTCGGAGCTAAAAAACAGAGATTTTAATTGGAAACGCCATCCATGACAACCATTCTATTATATCGACCGGCCGAGACTAGAATGTCGACGTAAAATGACCAAAAAGTGATGCCTTTTATTGAATCTGTCATAACTTTATTTTTATGAAAAAACTGCGGCAGTTTACCAGACGTTTTTGACCCGCTAAATCAACATTTTCATAAGTATGACCAAAAAAAAAAAACATTATGTAAAAACGACAATCCGAACACTTTCGTGTTTCGCCGGAAGAGGCTGAAAACGGCGACTCGAAAGTGCCGATTCCGCCGTTGAAAGTCGGGACAGCAAGAAAAGTACCCAAAAATTTCTGTCAAAAACGATTTATTACTTTTCCGAATCTTCGATCGGCCCATAACTTCTTCACACATGAAGAGTTACGGGAAAACCCCCAAAATCCACCTATCGAAAAAACGGACTGTCCATAACATCCTCTACAATTTTTTTTAGTCTAATATATGATTTTCGCAAATCTCAGACCTCGATTAGCGTGCTGAACTTTCTGCACGAAATCATAATTTACAAAACTATGCCAAAACCATTTTCGGCTAAAAACTCATTTACAACATATCTAACTAGTCTATACAAGTGTATTAACAACTTTTACTCATTTAACCCCAACTATTCTAATCGCGCAAAAGACCATTTTTGGGTTCATCACATAAATTACAATACAATCAAAATATAAATATACCAATTCTTACAATGCTTATATAAGCATAAGATGGACTCGACCAAGCTCCGGCTTGGTCTCCTCTAGGCGCGAACCCGGCTGACCCATTGCAACCCGAACCATAACCACACCCAAACCAACCCATTCTTGTTATTTAAACAACCCTTGAGCTTAACCAAACACCCCCTTTGTGTCTTCATAGGCGCGGCTCACAACCATAACCCGAACAAAATTATTTTCCAACGAAACCAACATGACCCATAGCTTCATCTAGTCCTATAACAACACCTCTCAAGTGGGTTTGGCTCGAATTGAGCCGAAACTCATAAACTCACAAAACTCTTTGTATGTATAAATTGATTAGTGGGATTTGTAGGTCTCGATGAGAGGATTAATATGGTATGCTCGGATTATTTTGCATGTGAATATCTAAGTTGGAAAATAGGAATCAAGGTGATGGTGGGGTGGTGTTTTTGGTTCGTCCGTATGAGAGAAAAAGAGAGATATGAGATTGAAAATTTTTGGTTAGAAATGATTTGTATGTGTTTGTTTAGCTATTTATATAGGGAGCAAGTTTGAGAGTTTGACACAAATAGTCCTTCCTTCTCCAACAGTCTTTCAAAAATAGTATAAATGACTCATTTTGTTAGAAACATAACCAACCTCGTCGTTAAAGGACTAACATTTCATAAAAATTTATTCCGCCCCACTGAACATAGTTTTAGGACATCTAAATAAAACGTTAACTCACGCGAATTAAAGTTTGACTCGGTTTCGGCTAAGACACGGGCAAGGGTCAAAAAATACAAGTTATCATAAAAATAATGACAAGGCTCATCATAATTTATTATGAGGGCAAAATACGTTAAAAACGGTTCCCGACATGCAAACGGTGACTCGCGAAACGTCAAAAATAAATATTTTAAATTTCTGTTCGAAATAAAATACAAAAATAATTAGTTACGACAAATAAAATTTTAAATGTCGACGTTTTCTTGCGAAACACGAAAAATAAAAACAATGCAATAAAATTATTTCTACGGCATTTTTGAAAATATAAACGCCGATGCCTTACGTAGAATTCGCTCTGTATGCTTTGTAAACGTCTGTCATAATTTTACGAATGTAAGCACTAATTCTCCCGGTTAGTCGTGAGTTCATATCTCAACATAAAAATGAAAATTATACTTAATACTCGAGAAATAAAGTAACGATCTGAAATTGACGCGGATTGTCACAGCATATCCCCCATTAAAAAAGGATCTATGTCCTGAAGATCAATTCATCTTGTCGTCCGCTTCTTATTAAAATCAAAGAGATGAGGGTATTTCTTCCACATCTGATCCTCCCATTCCCAAGTATATTCCGGTTCACGACTCGGGTTCCATCGAATTTAACTAAAGGAATCGACTTTACTTCATTGCTTGTACTTCTCTTCCATAATTTCAATGGGTTTCTTTATGAAATAAAACTTCTCTCCGATCGTTACTTTGTCAGAGGAAATAATAAGTTCTTCATCCGATAAACACTTCTTCAAGTTTTGAAATCCAAATAGTGAAATGTATTGTATACTCCATGAAGCTCTTTTCGGGTAATTCAGTTATATGCCTCCGGACCAACTTCTAATCATAACAACTCAATGGTCCACCATAATGGGGAATTAACTTCCCACGCATTTTCAAACAATACTACACCTTTCCGTGGTGATATTTCCAGCATAACTTTGTCACCCATTCTGAATTCCAAGGTTTACATCTCACATCCACATAACTCTCCTGCCTACTACGGGCAGCCAATAATCAGTTTTTAATTTGCACAATCATTTCAGGTCTCATAGGTTGGGTATCTTCATCCTAACTTCAACATACGGGTGATCTTAAACTTTTCTTACGAGTAAAGCTTCGCAAGGTGCGGTCTTAATGCTAGCGTAATAACTTTCATTATAAGGATTCAACTAAAGGTAAGTGCTTATCCTAGACACTACCAAAGTTCATCATATAAGCACGCAACAAGTCTTCCAATGTCTGTATCGTCCTTTTACTCTGCCTATCGGTTTGAGGATGATAAGCAGTGCTCATATCAAGATTCGTTCCAAATGATTTCTGAAGGAATCTCCAGAAATTTGATGCAAAACGAGGGTCTCGATTAGAAATAATTGACACAGGCACTCCTTGACTACACACAATCTCTTTAATACAATTAAGTCAGCTTCCATTGAAAACTTCTCATTTACCGGAATAAAGTGAGCAAATTAGTCAATCGGTCACAATGACTCAAGTCGAGCCATATCCAGATGATGTTCTTTGAAGCTAGAAATGAAATCCATCGTTATTCTCTCCTATATTCAAACAGGGATTTCCGGTTGCCGCAATAATCCTGACGGCTTTTGATGTTCGGCTTTAAATTTAGTACAAGTCAAGCACTTACTGACATAAGTCGTAATGTCAGCCTTCATATTCGGCCACCAGTATAACTTCCTCAAATCATGGTACATTTTATCTGCTCCAGAATGAATGGAATATTTTGATTTATGAGATTCCAACATGATTAGACCTCTCAATCCTCCAAATAATGGTAACCATACTCGTCCTTTCAGACATTTCGTACCATCGGATCTAACTTCAAATGGCTCCCCTTCGCCACGAAATCCTACGGCACCAATATTTTCCTCCTTGCACGCTTCAACTTGTGCATTTTGAATTTGTTCGGGTAAATTGTTATGTACCGTCACCACTAAAGCACGCACTCGAATCGGCTCCTTATCCTTCCTGCTCAACGCATCAGCGACAACATTCGCCTTTCCCGGGTGATAACGAATAACACAATCGTAATCACTCAGAAGTTCAATCCATCTACGCTGCCTCATATTTAGCTCTTTTTGATCCAAAATATATTGTAGGCTTTTGTGATCGGTGTATACCGTACACTTAGTGCCGTACAAATAATGTCTCCATAGTCGAAGAGCAAAAACCACCGCTCCTAATTCCAAGTCATGGGTCGTATAATTTTCTTCATTCTTTCTAAGTTACCTAGAGGCATACGCAATCACCTTTTCTCGTTGCATCAAAACAGCTCCAAATACTTTAAGGGATGCATCACAATACACAACAAAGTCTTCGCTTCCTTCGGGTAGTGATAATATTGGCGCACTACATAATTTCAGCTTCAATGTTTAAAATGCCTCCTCTTCGTCGTCGCCCCACACATACGGCTTATTTTTCTGAGTGAGTTTAGTTAAGGGTTTAGATATTAGAGAAAACTCCTTAATAAACCTTCGACAATAACCTGCCAAACCTGTAAAAGCTTAACCGGGATATATTAGTTTCAACCCACCATTAGTAATGTATTTAACTAGTTAAGCACAATGCACATACAAGATTAGGGAGAATTTCATCTAAGTAAATACACCTTTATTATCATTAGTAGTTAATTGTCTTTACTTTAATTTGTTTTAGTAGTTAATTAGTTTAAAAACCCAAACCTCTCTCAAACATATTGATTTTATTTGCTTTCATTAAAACCAATTGTTGGGTCAGTTGTTGAGCCCTTCAGTCTCATTAAATTTAAACATAAATTCACCTAAGTATAAACACGCTGAAGAAAATTCAACTTGTATTCACTAAAGACACTTCAGCTTTAGTTTTTTAGATACTTAGAAGATCAAGATCATCTTCACTTCAGTTTATATAGCGGTTCAGAAATTAAAGAAGGCCTTAGCAAAAGCTTCAGTTCAGCTTGGTTGACAACTCTAAGCTGAACGATGTCGATCTCCTCTTAGAAGTAGAAACGAAATGTTTCTCCTCTAGAATTTTACAAGGAGAGAAAATGATTGCTTTATATCAAAAGGAATAAAGCAATCTCCTTGGGAATGAATACTTCTAAAGTTGGTATAGAAGTACAACGACTTTGTATAAAGTAATGTACTTAGTACATTAAAGCATGTGTGCATTAAATGGTAGCTAAACCACCCATTAATGCATGCCGTGTGTACTAGATAAACTTGTAAACCCGAAATCATTTGCCTATAAAAAGAAAGAGATGTAAAGAGTAAATACTATCTCTTCCAATTAATGTGAAACACATTAAAGAGCATTTATCTCTCAAACAAACTGAACAGATGTGATGAAGCTGAAGCTTCAGTTCTAGTCAAATAGTTTGTTTTCTTATACTTATAACTTTGGTTAGAGTTTAAGTTAGAAGGAGATCACACCCCAATTGTCATTTAACCACCTTTCTATTCCGCAAGCAAGGTGTGTTATAGATTCTTTTTTTCATTCTAATAAGAACCTGTACGTTAAAAAGTTACTTCTATGTGTTTTAAACTTGTTCATTATATTGCTTATATATATATACTAAATAGTCACTTTGTTGCCATGGAATGTGATTAGTTTAACTTGATAAATCTAATATCACATTCAAGGGGACCAACAAGTGGTATCAGATGAGTTTGATTTGTAAAACCTTTTTAAAAGTTTTTATATAACTGCTCAAAAGATTTTTAAAATCAAGATCCATTAAAAATGGCATCAGAAGTACCACAAACTCTTGAATATAGGGGTGGCCAGTTAAATGTTGTTCCTGTACTAGTGGTGGAAAATTTCACCAATTGGAAAAAGAGGCTCATGTACTACATAATTGGTATAGAACCTCAATTTAAAAACATCACTGAAAATGGTGCTTTTGTCCCTATGACAGCTGGTCAAAGGAAGCCTAAAGCACAATAGACTAGTGATGAGAGAAAAGCTACTAACTTAGATCAACGACTCAAAAGTCTCATCATGTATGTCCTTCTAGATGACCAAATGAACTCCGTCATAAACTGTCTAACAGCTAAATCTACATGTGATGACCTGATACTATATCATGAGGGCCCCTCAAATGTTAAAGATAGTAAGGTCATGGACCTAAATCTGTGTTACAACCCCTTCAAATATAAAGAAGGTGAAACTCTAACACAAACTTTCACCAGATACAAAGCTTTGATGAATGGGCTAGTAAATGATGGCAACAAACTTTCAAACCTTGAAATAAATACTGGTTTTATAAATGGGTTACCAAAGAAGTGGCTAAGTTTCTACCAAAGTCTCTGTTGGGAATTATATTTAAGTTGTGTCAATGAGTTAAAGGAGTGTTTGGTTTAAGCTACTTTGACTATCAAAAGTCAAAAGTTTTGTGCAAACCTTTTTGAGACAGCTTTGATTTTAGTTAAAAACAATAGGAAATGAGTTTTCATAAGTTAGTTTTGGAAATTTAGAAAGTTTGAACTTATTTTAAGTGTGCCAGCACCAGGGGAATTTCTCTTTAAATTTCACTTGTGCAAAATTTACTCTAAGCTTTAAAAGGCTTAGATCTTGCTTTCAATTTATTTGTGCACTCAACTTGAGTGTGTTTAAGTGCAGGTTTACCCTTAGGTAACCTGCACTACTTGGTTTGCACTTGTGCCAAGTGCATCAGTACTAACAAATAGTTAGTACTGTTGTCACTTTTAGATTAGATTTTAGCTAGGTGTATCATAGATTTTAGGCTTTAAAATTTAAGTAGGACTTAGATTAGATATAGCTTAATATCAATTAGGGCTTAATTTTCATTTCCAAATAAGTTTACTATAGAAATTCAGCTGTCAAAGTCATAAAAAAGCTAAAAAGCCAAAAAACAGTAGCCGTAAGACTTAGCTTTTAAATTTAAGATTTCTAGCTTATAGGTTTAGAATTTTTAGGTTAGATTAGTAGTTTATAAGCTGATTACCTAGTCTTCTAAAGCTTAGTTTCAAAGTCATAAAAAAGCCAAAAAGCCAAAAAACAGTAGCCATAAGACTTAGCTTTTAAATTTAGATTTCTTAGCTTTTAGTTTTAGAATTTTTTAAGGTTTAAATAGTTGTTTTAAGCTGTTAACTAGTCTTCTAAGTTAGGGTCCAATTAAGATTATGGAGCTTATTTAGCTTAATTTACTTTTGTGCTTTTAAGTGGTTCTTCTGTGTTTAAGCATTTTAATCATCTATTTTTTTTAGTGGTCCTTTAAGAGTTTTTCTAACTTAGGTTTTTTTCATTCTTAGATTAGCAATTTATAAGGTATATAGAACACTTCTTCCTTTTGTAAAATTGAGCTTAATTTGAGCTTAAAATAGCTGTGTAAGTAAAAATAAGCCCAAACCCCCCACTTTCTGTGACAGCTTTTTGATAAGCTGTTTTTGAGCTTATTAGTTAGTTTCTGTTTAGGTCCTCTTTATTAAAGTAGCTTATTTTTGTGTCCTCTATAAATCCTAGTATTTAGTTTTTCATAAAAATCAAAAATAAAAAAAAGTGGCAATAAGGGGTTGCCCCACACTCGAACACTAACGAATCTCTACTTTATTGAACCAAACGTGTTTATACCAGTTGCTTCATTAGCCTCATCTAATCACATATCAAATAAAAATCATAACCTACACAAATTGAATACTAGTACACGTTTTCATTTTCCTTTTCACTTATAAGCCGTAGCTTATTAAGCTCTTTTCTCAGCTTATTTAATAAGCTGAGTTCTTTTTTTTATTTTTCTATTAATCTTTGTTACGTTTTAGATTTTTCTATATTTTCATAATTTTTCATCAATTATTTTATTTTTAATAATTTTTCGAAAGTTAAAATCTTAAAAAATCATAAAAAGAGGCGGCGTCGCAGTCATAAAGCGACGCCGTCGTGATCTATCTGGTGACGGCGTCAAGATTCTAGCGACGGCGTCAAGATTATAGTGGTGGAGGCATGATCTATCTGGTGACGGCGTCAAGATTATAGTGAATGTAGATTTATAATATTAAAAAGTCTAATATTTATTGATGTGTTGATATATAAACATTTGTAAAAGGTTTATCCTAGTGAATGCTCTAACAAACTAAATTTAAACGCATTTATAAAAAGAAAATGATTTACATACTCTCATATTTGATTGGGACACTTCAAAACATGTATTAAAAAGTTGTATTATAAATATAAACTTATTTAACTGTTTATACATTAAAATATCTCAATCAAATTATAAATGTGTCAATCATTTTCTTTTATAAAAACACTTTGAACTATTTTTGTTTGTATAGTGATGGAAATGAAGAGATTTAAAGATGCAAAGAGTGAGCGTGTCGGAATTGGCGTAGAAGTAGATGCATAATTGATGAATTTGATTGAAAATGAGTGGACGTCAATACAACAGTACAACCTCGAGAAGCATGAAATTATTTTTCTGAACGGGCCCCTTTTTTTTCATTGTACAAATACTATTTAAATTATGGTCCCATCTTTTTTACGGTCATTATCGAGTAATCTAAATGGACGAGTCAAATACAGATTTCGCAAGTTGTTTATTATATTTATAAGGCTGCCCACTATGGATGTAGGTAGCGATCTACATTTTCTGGCGTCACATCAACTTTCTCTCTCTGACGATTTACAGGCGACCTAATACCATTATGAGGCGACCTTTATTTTTTTTTACTTCAAATTTAAATTTCATTAATAATAAAAAACATTACATTAATAAAGTGAATCAGCTCTTTAATTTGCATTATTCCAAATGTGTTCCACTAAATCGACTTTTAGACTTAGATGACTCGTTCTGTCGATTATCTCTTGAGTAACTTGCATCTGTGTTCTTACGGGATCAACATTACGGTGTTGTTCATCTGGAAAAAAATCGAGAGATATCGCATTATCGTAGTCATGAATGATCATATTATGTAATATGATGCATGTGAACATTTTATCCGATAGTCTACTTCGCGTCAACCCTCGAGCCAAATATTTAATTATCTTCCACTTCTGCTTTAATACACCAAAAGCTCGTTCCACATCATTTCATGTTGCTTCGTGCTTTGTCTTATACAATATTCGTTTATGATCATTCGTACCCGTATTTTTAATTGATTTAATAAGAACAGACCATTGCGGATATATCCCGTCAGTAAGATAATATCCTCTTTTATAAGGCACGTTGTTAGCCACGAATGGAACATCCGGTGCTCTCTCCGATTTGAGATCATTGAAAAGAGAGGATTGACGTAAAACGTTCACGTCATTATTCATCCCAGAGACACCAAAGAACGCATGTCAAATCCATAAATCATTGGAAGCTATCGCTTCTAATAAAATGAATGGATCTGGCCCGTGATCACCCCTAGAAAATTGAGCTTTGATTGCAACTGGGCAATTCGCCCACGGCCAATTTGTACAATCAATGCTTCCTAACATCCCAAGAAACTCATGCTTTTCATTGTGATAAGCATAGAGTTTTTCAATGTCACTATACATCGGTTTTTGCAAAAACTCTTCACCATATAAATTCATGATGACCTTACAAAAGTTTTCGAGACATTTACGGGCTGTTGCCGCACCCATTTGCAGATATTCGTCAAGAGAATTAGGAACGCATCCGTATGCCAATTGACGAATTGCGGAAGCACACTTCATCAATGTTGAAATACTACGGTGTCCCGTACAATCATATCTTTCTTGAAAAAAATGAGAAACATCGGTTACTTCTCGAAAAAATTTTGTAAATAGTCTTCGGCTCATCCTGAAACGATCACGGAATGTTGCTTCATCATACTGTGGGTTTTTGGAGAAGTACGTCATTACTAAACGATCATGAGCACCGTAATGATCCCTTTCTACTCGGGTTCGATGGACTTTTGGCTTTGCCGCGTCATAAACCACTTGACATGCCTCTGTAAACGTAGCAAACTCGCTATTAACTTCATCTTCATCGTCCGAAGAGGTATAAAAAATAGATCTGAAGACATTGTGTAGATTATAGTGGTTTAAATGTATGTAGAGAGAATTGTTGTTTGAATGTGGGATAAAAATGATGAAATGAGTGAGTATTTATAGTGTTAAAATTATTTTAATTTTAAAAATTATAATTTTTTTTTATATATACAAACAATAAAACGTATACTTGCACTCGACCTTTAGTCGTCCCTGCGACAAATTCGTAATTCGATCTCCGATGGTGTCGGTCGCGACCGACTACCCACTACGAGGACGACCGACGGCGACCAACGGAGACCGAGTCGGTCGTCCGGCCCGTAGTGGGCAGCCTTATAACATATGTCTTAGCCAATATAAGAGATTTATATGAATCATTTATGAGAAACTCTATTTGAACATATGTGCATATGTTTCAAGACCTAACAAGCAATTCTAATTTTCCAGTAGATGTATTATGGTTGAAACTGCATGCTACTAAATACAATCACACTAATGGGGCTACTTTACCAACATAATATAAATCATAGTGAAGTAGTTTTCTTACAACACTTTTTTAAAGAAACTAGGAAACCTATGCATAAATTGTATGCATACACTATTACACCAGAAGAACAATAAAAACCTATTTGGAGATAGGGTAATTATAAACCCACAACTATAAATAAATAAAATTCGGACTTTGTCGAAGACTACACACCGTCTCCGCTATGCGCAGGCACTCGCATATATATTTATCGTCGAATTTTTAGCGAAATGGACCATGATAGGTGGTGGGTGGTGGGTCTTTGGTGACTGCGTGGTTGGTTTGGTCCGGCGGCGCTGGGTGGTTGGTGAGTGGTGGTTCCTCGCATACAGGCGGGGTGTGAGGGGGGGGGGGGGGGGGGGGGGGGGGGGGGTTGGGGGGGGGGGGTGGTGGGGGGGGGGGGTGGGGGGGGGGGGGGGGTGGGGGGTGCGGGGGGGGGGTGGGGGGGGGGGGGGGGTTGGCGGTGGTGGTAAAACAGGCAAAATAAGTAATGTTCGTTCACGAAAAGGACGAGAACAAATTAATGATCGTTAGTGTGGGTATATTAGCCATTTCGCATGCCATTGACTTTGACTAATAAAAAAAATAACTATCGTTATTGACAGTGACATTCATTATTTGTGCACAAAATAGTGTTCTGTATGCTTTTCTTGCAAAACATTTTTAACAATTTTGCCAAAAATATATACAACTATAACGAAGTTTAAGCAACAACAAGCAATTATAGCGACACTCGTTATAAACATATCAAAAAAATACATGCATATTAGTTGTTGATTTTTTAGTTTTAATGGTAATAATATACATTGATAAAGTATAAATAAAAACTGTTAGAAATTTAGTTCAATTATGAGTTCAGTTCATACCGGATTATGAGACTGGAGGTACGGAGTGTAGTCACATAGGTCACTGAACACCCTGACTCTGTTAGTGATAAAAGGGAATTTAGGTCACTGGTGAAGTTCAGTGAGTTCACTCACTAAATGGTATTCATCAGTCTGATGGCTTCAGCTTTGTACTCCCTGAGTAGTAAGTTGAAGGATACCATCAGGGAGTAATCCATCAGAGGATGTATCCTCAGCGGGTTAACTCATCAGTGAGTCTCTTCAGTTTGAACCTTCAGCGGGTATACTCTTTAGTGAGTTAGCTGATGGCTCATGATGCTGAAGGATTGACCTCGCTGGAATGAATTCAACTGACTTGTAACAACTTTGACATGTTCAAGTGGCAAGTTTGACTGCATTTAATGACCACGTTTAATTGGTCATGTAACCACTAATTCCTATAATCATGGAGTCTAATTATGGAAGAGATTATATCTCCTATAATCTCTCATAATTCTTTGATTATGGTTTGAGTATTTCTCCTATAAATAAGAGATCACAACTGCATGGAAGAGACACAAAAAACATAAACACTTATAAGCAAAGGGTTCTTGATTTATGCCTAAAACAAGAAGAAGCACTTGGTTTTATCCCAATGAGGTATTCGTGTAACCCAGACATATGGTTGAATAATCTTCTTTGGAAAGTGATTACACGACTTCAAGTGATATCTGGTAACCATCTTTGGTAATTAGCTAAGTTATTGATTATCTTTACCTTGTTCTGGGAACCACCACAACCAACAATCAAAAAAGATTATTTTGTGATAATCAATGACTGCTGCTGCTATGAAACATATGGCTTTAAACTTTGCCAAGCTTGACAAGTTTGAAGGGGTGGACTTTAGAATATGGCAAAAGAAGATGCACTTCTTGCTTTCCAGCATGAGTGTGGTGTATGTGCTCACTACTCCTATTCTTAAAGATGGTGAGAATGCCACCGTAAAACAACTCAAGAAGAGGGCCAAGTGGGATAATGATGACTATGCTTGCAGAGGTTTAATCCTCAATGGTATGTCTGATCCTTTATTTGATATTTACCAAAATGTTAAATCTTCGAAAGAACTATAGGATTCCTTTGAGGCTAAATATATGGCCGAGGATGCATCAAGTAAGAAGTTCCTTGTTAGTAATTTTACCAATTACAAAATGACTGATTCAAGACTAGTCTTGGAACAATACAATGAACTTCTTGGTATACTTGGAAGGTTTAAACAACATAAGATGAACATGGATGAGGCCATTAAGGTCTCTTGAATCATTGACAAACTCCATCCTTCTTGGAAAGATTTCAAACATACCTTGAAATATCTCAAGGAGGAGTTAAATCTTGTTGAGTTGGGCAGTCATCTGCGCATTGAGGAGTCCCTCAAAGTGCAGGATAATGACAAGCCAAAAGGCAACAATGTTGCTGGTCCTTCAGTTATCAATATGGTGGAGCATAACAACTCCTCTATGTATAATGACAACAAGGGTAAATGTAAACATCATGATAACACAAGGGTTGATCCTAACAAGAAGGCAAAACCTACTTGTTTGAAATGTGGCAAAACTGGTCACATTAAAAGGGATTGCAAAAGGTGTTAATGTTGGCAACAAAGCTAATGGTTCAGGCACAAAGGGATCGGTGGATGGTTCATCCAACTCACTGAAAGGATGATGATGTTGCATGGTGGGTTGACTCAGGAGCAACAGTTCATGTGTGTAAAGATAGATGTTGGTTCAAGACCTATGAGTCGCTGAATGATGGATCTATTCTTCACATAGGAAATGAGTCAACAGCCCTGATGTATGGACGTGGTTGTGTAGATCTTAGGTTTAGTTCTGGAAATATTGTTTCGTTGTTTAATGTTTTGCATGTTCCTAATATAAGGAAGAATTTGGTTTCTAGTAATGTTTTGAATAATTGTGGTTATAAACAAGTGATTGAATCTAATAAATTTGTTTTATCCAAACATGGTGTGTTTATTAGTTTTGGTTATTTGAGTAATCAAATGTTCAGGCTTAATATTGTTAATGAAAATATTGCTTCAGCCTTTATGTCAACCTCTAAACTGAATGATTCAATCCTATGGCATGCTAGACTGGGTCATGTGGATGCAAGATATGTCTAAGTATGGGTTAATCCCAACTTTTGACATGGACACTGAAAAGTGTAAGACTTGCATGCTGACCAAAATAACTAAAAAACTATTTCAAAATGTAAAACGTGAAACTGAAGTTTTGGAGCTGATCCACAGTGATTTATGTGATTTGCATGCTACTCCTTCACTGGGGAATAAAAAATACTTTGTGACATTTATTGATGATGCTTCTAGGTTTTGTTATGTTTATTTATTACATACTAGGGATGAAGCACTAGATGAATTCAAAGAATTCAAAACTAAAGTTGAATTACAGCAAGGGTCCCAAATCAAAAGATTTAGGACTGATGGGGGAGGTGAGTACATGGATACTCTGTATTTTTAGTCTGTTGGTATTATTCATGAAACGACTGCCCTTTATACTCTACAACAAAATTGTATATCTAAAAGGAAAAATAGAGTACTAAAAGAAATGGTTAATTTCATGTTGTCCTACTTAAGACTGAGTCAAGGGTTATGGGGTGAAGCTATGTTAACAGCTTGCTATTTATTAAATAGGGTTTCCAATAAAAGGAAGAGGACTAAAAGGAAATCAAACCTGAACTACCTCAGGGTTTGGGGTTGTAGAGCAGTTTTAAGACTCTCTGATCCAAAGCTAAAAACATTGGGTGAAAAGGGCATTGAATGCATCTTTGTTGGATATGTGGAAATCGTAGAGAGGGGTGAATACGTTTCCTTTTAAAAACTTAAAATATTTTGTATCAAATTATCCATCAAGTTAGATGCAATATGACAAGTGTGAATATTACATCCATATCTACTAGAACATGTCATAGCAATATAAGTATAATCACAATGTTAACTTCTATCTATGACACAATCATCATCCAAACAATATAAGCAACAATCAACACACATATAGATCTAATGCAAATATAAATGTAAAGTGATAAGGTAAATAAAGATGTAAAGCGAAAGGTAAAAGAAAGTCCAAACCGGAGGCGATGATTTATAGTAGTTCGGTCATGAAGCACCTCTTTGCCCTGCTCCACTCCCCGAGTACCCAACTCGAGAGTTACTTCACTTGTCAACAAGCTCCCTTTAGGTGGAGAAAACCAAACATAACTAAGCTTACACCAATTTCTGACACTAAGCCAAATGTTGAGTTCTAATCCTAGCTAGAACCAATCTATCACAACTTATGTATCTTGAGGATTAAAATACTAACCGCACTACTTCACTACACTTCACAACTTCACTTCACTTCACTACTTCACTTCACTTCACAACTTCACATCACTTCACTTCACTTCACAACTTCACTTCACTTCACCTAGACACTAACAAGATCACCCCGATCTATCTAAACTACTGACAATCACCACGAATGATCACCACGATCTAACTATTACACAAGTTTGGAATACATGGACTCGATATATACATTGTGAATATAAGACACGTCACGAATGCACTAACTAAACTACATAAGTTCATATCTTGATGATAACGAAAGTTTTTCTCTTGCACTTGGAGAAATAAGATTGTTGGGATTAAAAGCCTTCTTAATGTTGTTAGTATTATTGCTGCTCTTATTGATGTTAATGTTGCTTAGTCAAAGTTAGTGCTGCTGAATAATTTCAATGAAAATTATTCTAAGTGTTTAAGACTACTGGTGAAGTTACAACTGCCTGTACAAAGTTACTACTGCTAGAGGAAGTTACTACTGCTAGAGGAAGTTACTACTGCTAGAGGAAGTTACTACTACTAGTGGAAGTTAAGACTGCTCAGAGACTTACAAGAAAAACTGCTAAGTAGTTACTACTTCTAGTACAAAAGTTACTACTGCTAGTACAAAGTTAATGCTGCTGAAGGAGTTAATGCTGCTAGTGAAGAAGTTAGTACTGTTAAGTTAGTTAGAACTGCTTATGTGATTTGTATGAGATATTTTGGTAAAAGATACATATAACTTATTTGTTTAGAAGATTATGATTACTTAGGAAAGTATTGTAAGCCGTTTAGGACTCCTTGGTGTATAAAAGGAGGTCCTAGGGCATAGAGTTTGATAGATAGAAAAATACGAGTAATTCATAGAATTATTATAGCTTCAAGGTTTTGTAACCCTAATACTATTAAGAATATTCATATTGTTTAATTAATAATATTGGGGGGGGGGGGGGGGGGGGGGGGGGGGGGGGGGGGGGGGGGGGGGGGGGGGGGGGGGGGGGGGGGGGGAACTAATTGTTTGTTGAATAATATGTTCTTAGTTTTACTGTTTCATTAAGAATTCTTCTTTATATTAAAGATTAGATTCTGTATAATCTTTAATACACTCAAAAACAGTTTCTACTATAATTGTGTTAGATTTATCTAATATAACTAAACCTTTTATAAGCTAAGGAATTCGATTTATTGAAGTGGGATCAACACTCTTCCCCTATGAGGTTGAAATAATGCACCTAAAAGCCACTAATGTTCTTTGTGGAAATGACATTTTTCTTTCCGGTATGGCCTTCCAAAAAGAAAAGGGTATGGGCTCTATGGTGTATATATTCCCCCTTGATGGTTTCGATACCTCGGAATCAGCAACACTTTGTACACATATACACTTGACATCTTGTACGGTGAATAAATTAACTTAAATCTATCCTATGAGAATCAACTTCAAGGCTTTTAAAACTACGTAATTATTTCCAAACATTCCTAAGTCTTTTAAAACTATAGGGTGTTGGCGAATGTAGTTTTAAGCCTAAGTCACTATCCATGAAATTATTTTTAGGCCCTTAAAGTTATATACTTATGACAATTTAATCCCTTGGAGTTAAAATAAATTAGCTCCCCCTCAAATTATTATTCGTTAAATTAAAACTTTTCATATAATATTCGTGACTTGTTGAAGAAAATTCAAAAACACTTTATCCCCCTCGAAAAAAGACCCGTATTCTATTAAAAGATCTATCGTATTTGTTTGAGTGGTTGAAACTTCTTGAAAATATTGTGTGATGTCGAAAACTGATTCTGATTTTAAGATAATGTTTTAGCAATTATGAAAGAAGATTTCTCTTCTTTTGAAGAATAAAGGCACTGACACGTACACGTATTATGTGAGATAGCATGGGTTGTGTAGCAAAGTATACACAAGCTTTTGTATGAATATGAAGTAATTCATACCCGAGAAACTGTATTCTCGTTGTGAGGTCAAGTTATCTTTTTGACGATAAACTTGCCTAAAAAAATGATGAGCAGGTTGTTGTCAGAAATAATAGCAAGCCATTGACATGTTTTGAAAGTATTTACAATTTTTGCTCTAACTTCATTTACAGCACTGTGTCATTATTGAATGACATTTCTAAGGCCGTAAATGTTATCGATTCCAGAAGACATGTCAGAAATTACATATTTTTGTATTTTGCTGGTTTTATATTTTTATATTTTCTTTTTGAAATTTTTTATAAGAATGAGAAATCTTTTTGATTTTTTATATTTTCTTATTTACATATTATACATAGGATATGTGAAGAGTTACCACCATTACTCTTCCTTTTCTTTAGCCAAAATTTACAGAGTCTCGGGAGACATGCTTTTCATGCCAAGCTTTTCTATCAAGAAGTTGAATCTTTCTCGTGGCAAAGCTTTGGTGAAGATGTCTGCTAGTTGATATTCAGTTCTGACAAAGTAGAGTTCCACCACTCTATTTTCCACATGCTCCTTAATAAAGTGGTATCTCACATCTATATGCTTGGATCTTGAGTGTTAAACATTGTTGCAGCATAAAGCGATTGCACTCTTGTTATATAGTACAAAGGAATCTTATTAAATTAAGCCTAAGTCAGTCCACCACACCCCTACAACACCACCCCAGTTGTGAATCATCATCATAAGATTTAAGCACAACACCCAGATAAAGAAATATATTCAGCCTATGTACTCGAGATTGCAGTGCTCTTTTGCTTTTTGGATGGCCAGCTGGCAAGTTTATCTCCTAATAATTGTGCACTTCCAGATGTGCTTCGTCTACACCCAGCGTGGTCTGCATCTACATATGCTGTTAGAGTAATGAAAGAATATTTCGAATACCAAGACCCATATCAATGGTTCCTTTTAGGTATCGAAAGATCCGTTTAACTGCATGCAAGTGCTTTTCGATAGGCTTTGCCTGATACCGGGCACACATGCACACTGCAAATATGAGGTCTGGTCTTCTGGATGTAAGATACATTAAGGAACCAATCATCCTACGGTAATGTGTAGGATCGACTTGTTTCTCCTGTAGATCTTCATCCAGTTTACCTTTGTCCACCATAGGGGTGTCAACGGGATCACTAGATAGCATATAATATTTCTTTATTATTTCAAGAGCATAATTGGACTGGCTAATAAAGATGGTTGTGGGACTTTGAGAAATCTGAAGTCCTAGAAAGAAAGAAATTTAGCCCATCATCGACATCTTAAATTTAGAAGTCTTTATTTTAGCAAATTCATCACACATAGCAGGATTAGTAGATGCAAAAATTATATCGTCGACATAAATTTGTACCAATAAGATGTCGCGACTACTTTCCTGGTGAATAGAGTTGGATCGACTACACCCTTTAGAATTCTTGTGATAGTAGAAAACTGGACAACATATCATACCACGCGCGTGGAGCTTGTTTAAGACCATAGAGTGCCTTTTTGAGCCTGTGCACGTGATTTGGCTTGTTTTGATCTACGAATCCTTCTGGTTGAGAAACATAAACCACTTCGCGTAGCTCTCCATTTAAGAAAGCTATTTTAACATCCATCTGATATATTTTCATGTTCTTGTTGGCAATATTAGCAATGAAGATACGAATAGATTCTATTCTTGCAACAGGTGCAAGCGATTCCTCAAAATCAATCCCCTCATCTTGTCAGTATCCTTTAGCAACTAATCAAGCCTTGTTTTTAGTACACCCTCGAGTTCATCTTTCTTGACTTTTTAGATCCACTTTAGTTTGATCAACATTACGAAATCTGACAGGGTACTAATTCTTAAACTTGCAGTAGCTCGAATTCATGTATTTCTTCTTGCATAGCATCAATCTAGGAGGATTCGAGCATTGCTTCTTTAAAATTCTTCTGTTCAACTGAATTGAGAAAGGCGTTGAAATAACACCACATAGCGTCTATCTTAAGTTGCTTTCTTATAGAGACTAAGCGAGAAGGATCTTCGATCACATTTGATATTGGATGATTCTTAGTCCATTTACCAAGAAGTTCAAATAGAGTATGAGATGGTTACACATTAGATGACGATCCTTGAGATGTCGAGTCTTCATGAAGAATTTCATGAAGTGGAGCATCATGAAAGTGTGGTGTTTTTGGGGATTCTTCAACACCTTGAGAGATAATTAGAGAGTGCTCTTTTTCTTGAGTTGATGAAGTGCTTGCATAAGGTGCATCTTGTTCAAGAGAAGTAGATACAGGGGAACCGGTTAGATCAACAAGTCTTCGAGCAGCAGCTGCGAGAACTGGAGAAACAACACTTAGTGGAGGGTTAAAGAATTCATCAAACATTGGTTGGAAAAAGATATCCCAATCATTCTTTGACGGTGGGACATATGGTGTTGAAGAAGGAGGATTTGGCACCAGTCTTGAACTGAGTGTTCCAGGAGTCATTAATTGAGGCATGAGTCCTGAACTGAACTGCTCAGAAGCCATTGCCGTCAGCTCATTAAACGTAACATGAATTGTTTCCATAATTTGTCGGGTTCTTTTGTTGTAGATTCAGAAGGCTTTCTTTGCAGGAGCATATCCAACAAAAATACCTATATCAGCTTTTGGTTTCAATTTACACAAGTCCTCACTGTCATTAGTCGGATAACATAACGAACCAAAGACATAAAGAAATGATAAATCAGGTTTCTTCTCATGCATAAGCTCATAAGGTATCTTGTTGTAGCAAAGACGTATAAGGGAACGATTTTGGGTATAACATGCTGTAGAGACTACTTCTGCCCTCAGATACAACAGAGCTTTTGAAAATATTAGCATGGTATGAGTAGCTTCCACTAAAGTGCAGTTCTGTCTTTCGACAACGCCGTTCTATTTCTCGTTGAATCTCAGTAGCTTATTTGTAGTCACTTTTCGTAACTTATTCTTTGTGGTGGAAAAAGCTTATTCTAGCTTATTTTGGTATAAAAGCTTAGTTACAAACTTATTTCTTGGGTTAGCTTATATCATATTGTGGTCCACACCGGTTGAGACAAGAGGTGTCATAGATCCATTTTTAAGCAAGGAAGGACGGTTTCTGTTTTTTTGTTGGTTTCTCAAGAAGACAAGATAAAAGAACAAGGTCGGTTGAAGAAACAAGGATGATAGTACAAACCAAACAACTTATTTCATTTGTCAACTGAAAAACCAGTTTCCATTTGCAAACCAAACAACTTGTTTCATTTGTCAACCGAACAACCAGTTTCATTTGTCAACCGAACAACTTGTTTCATTTGTCAACCGAACAACTTGTTTCATTTGTTAACCGAACAACTAGTTTCCAAGTTAGAACTAAACAACTTCTTTTCCATTTGCAAACCGAACAACTTGTTTCACATTGTGAACCGAACAACCAGTTTCATTTGTCAACCGAGTAACTGTCATTTGGTCAACCGGAACAACATGTTTTCAAGTGTGAACCGAACTAGTCAATTTTAATGTGTCAACCAAACTCGCAACAGTTTTTGCATATACCATATATGCCGTTTTGCATTTTTTCCGAGTTCGAGTGACGGTAATACATGGGAACTTATAACTTATACCGTTGAGATTCGTGCATCCTTTATCGACAATTGTGGTAAATTCGGATTGCACCGACGAAACCGAACGAGTTCAATATATCAAAATAAAACCCGTGCCCTATTTCCAAATTTTACAATGAAATTGTGATGTTATTGAGGGAAATGTTTGTATTTATTAAACACGTTTCAAAAAGTGTAATGCAGACCCCTCTCTTTCAACTATAATTACACCATAGTCAACTGTTTTGCATTATAAGTACCTTTCTAGTTGAAACTACAATTACACCGATATCCTATTCAAACCAAATTTCACCGTCAGTCCTTTTAAGCTTATACATCAATATCCAAAAGCTCAAGTACTTCAATACAAAAATAAATTTCAACAAAATTAATCCATTGCTTCCACGGTTTCTTCCTAATTGTAAAATCCCGCGAAAGACCAATCCTTTTTCTCTAGTTAAATATAAGATTTGTCAATCTCGTGAACGTAAATGGTTTAAATCCACAACAACAATCACTAACCCACCTTAAGATCCTTGTTTATCATTTCCACATCATATTTGCATGTCGACTCACAAGATATTTATGCATCCAGTTTCCGAAAACGCCCTTCTAAGCTTAACAAAGAGAACATTTCCATGGTCCAACGCTACTTCCGACGTGGTATGCTAAGAGTAGACTAATGAAAAGTTAATCTACAATTCCATAAAAATGGTCCTTATGTCAGACGAATGATTCCTGAACCATGTGATCAAAACTGTGAAGTTCATGTGAATGAAACCTTTCATGAGCAGACAGATGATGAACTCACTAAAAAGGAACTTAAATAGGTTGAAGCCGATGATCAAGCCATTCAGACCATTCTTCTCGATCTTCCTAAGACATCTATGCTGCTGTTGATAGTTGTGAAACTACTCAGGAAATCTGGTTACGTGTTCAACAAATGATGAAAAGGTTCCGATATAAGATTCAAAAGAAGAAGGCAAAGTTGTTATTACTGAATGGGAGAACATTTACTCCACTGATGGGTGAAACAGTTGAGTCTTACAATCATCGTTCCTCAAAAGTTATGAATGATTTCAAGAAAACAAACACTACCAGAAAAGAATTTCTAGTCATCCAAGTTCCTAAAACAACTTACAACCAAATGGAAGTCGAACATGTACCTTGTTCATCAAAAAAAGGACTTGAATACAGCAGATTACAACTAGTTGTATGATTTCTTGAAGTACAATAAAAAGGAGGTAGATGATCTAAGAGCTAAACGACTTGCAAAAACATGATCCGCTAGCACTCATGGCAAATTCCAACAATAGTTTCAATTATCCAGTGTTTCACTAAGATCAACCATTACCAAGTACCTACATGCAACAACCACAACCCAACAACAAAAACTATAACCCACAACCATCATTCAACCAGAACTACATGCAACAACTAATGCCAAATCTCGAAGACATTACAGATCCCACAACTGCAATGAACATGGCACTTGTTCTAATGGCTAAGGTATTTAAACTAAACTACTCAACACCAACCAACAACAACCAGAGAATTTCATCAAACCCTCGTAATAGGCTGATTTCATAGCCTGGTATGAATTTGGGTCAAGACAGATAGATCCAGATGGTTGGAGGTAATAGGGGAATCAGTTTAGGCAGTATGTTGTCAAGAATGTTGGGAATCTGAATGGGTATAATGCAGTACATAATGTCAGGAATTAGGTTGTTCAGAATGCAGTTCAGAATCCAGGTGTTCAGAATGTTAGAAATCAGAACGGGCTTATTGTTGTTTCGAGGATTGCTAATCCGAATACGAATCAGAATAGGAATGGTAATATTGTAGCAGCACAGGCTGAAGGTAATGGTAATGGGAATAATGGTAATCAGATAAGGTGTTACAACTGCAGAGGATTAGGTTATTATGCTAGGAACTGCACAGTCAGGCCAAGGATAAGGGATGCTACTTATCTTCAGACTCAGTTGCTGATTGCTCAAAAGGAAGAAGGAGGGATCCAACTATAAGTTGAAGATTTTAATTTGATGGCTGCTATAGGGGATCTTGAAGAGATTGAGGAAGTCAATGAAAACTGCATTTTGATGGCTAATTTACAGCAAGCATCGATATCGAGTACTCAGACTGACAAAGCTCCCGTCTATGACTCAGACGGATCAACTGAGATACACCATTCTGAAAATTATTATGATAATGATATATTCATTATGTTTACTCAAGAGGAGCATTATACTGAGCTACTCGAACCCATTAGTGAACCACACCAAGTTTAACAGAATGACAGTAATGTTATCTCTACAGTTTCTAGTGTGGAACAAAGTGGGGGAACAATATAACAACATCCTGCAACTGTTGAGGAAACACATGCTTATTTTGAATCATTATATAATAATTTAGCCATAGAAGTTGAGAAAGTCAACTCGGTCAATCACAAAATGAAAGAAACAAATGTTGATTTGACCATTGAGCTTGCTAGATATAAAAATCAAGAAAAGTGTTTTGAAATTAGTCAAGAAAAATATGACAAACTTGAAAGGTGTTATCAAAAGTCTGTTTATCAAGAGCAATGTCTTACTAAAAAAGATAAATACACTTCACTTAAGTTCTGCAAAAACGATAACGACTTTGAATGAGGAAATTTCAAATTTAAATATCCAGTTTTCAAAAGAAAAATCAATTGTTTCTTCTCTTCAAGAAGAAAAGCAAAAGTTGAAGTCTGATTTTAAAATACGCGAAGACGAGCTTCTTGATAAACAAATTAAACTTGAGAATAAGATAAAGGAATTAGATAACATTTTGGTTAAAACGGGTCAATCAATTCAAACGATGCACATGCTTGCACCTAATCCAGACTCGTTTTACCACACAGAACAGAAAATGGCTTTGGGTTATCAAAATCCTTTTTATCTTAAGCAAGCTCAGCAGAAACAACAGAGTTTGTATAATGGTAAAGTTCTATAAGAAAAGCATGATCCTCCTGCTGTGTATGATTCAGAGGAGACACTGCAACTTGCTCAAGAGAGTCACTTAAAAATGAAACAATCGAACAAAGAAATAAAACTGGCAAATTATGCAAAGATTAATCATCTTTTAGGGATTTTTGTTTCTCAAAAGGCCAAGTCACGTGAAGAATTGTATTTTTCAAATATCTCAAAAACGGCCAGTGTTTCCAAATCAATTTCAATACCAAATGAAGAGTTTTTGGATGATACTACTCCAAGTGTTGCACGAAAATTTCTAAATGAGGTAAAAACAAAAAATGACTTTAGATATACTCATATACACAATTGGTCGTCTACTGCTCATCAAGAGATTCACAAAATTATAAAAGATGAAATTTTACCTATAGTTAACCAAGTTGATGCCAGAGTTCAAAATTTTGAAATACAATTTTTGAAAGAAGCAGCCAAATTTGTTCGAGACTTCAAATCTCTTGCAAAAGAAGCTGATGAATCTCTTGCTAAGCACAAGACTTTGGAATTTGAAATTGAGTATCTCTTGAGAGCAGTTGTCAGTCAAGATATTATGTCTATTGTGCAAAGTAATTCTGTTGTAGATACATCAAATCTTAAAACTGAGCTTGATTGTACGAAAGAAAAACTTGAAAATTGAATTATTAAAAAGGAAAAACAATATGATGTTATTTGGAATAATTGGTACACAAAATGTGAAGAATGCAAATATGACAAGATTTCATATGATAAAGCTTATAATGACATGCA
>BQNB010062256.1:3348-36152 GCA_026074375.1 Tanacetum coccineum
TCCTACAATTATCACAAGCCTTTTCCTTTTCCTTGTAACATACAAAAACCTTCTCATTATCCCTCATAAGAGCCGGCCACCTTGGGGAGTCCTTGGGGTTTGGGTTTTGCTCATTCTAGTCCTTGGTTTATATTAATGTGAAGTATAAAACATGTTCTCCGTGTATTAAAGTGTGTGCCCCCAATAGGCTCACATATTCGTAATATATAAATGTAATCCGACTACCAATATACAACATATTTCACCATTTGATTATCATACTCTACAAGTAACCCATGATTGCTTCCATAAATGAATCAAATTCACGTCATCTCGTTTCATACCTTTCTTGTGGACCAAAAACATCGACCAATCTAATGGCTGAAATTTTCAATATCGATTTTGATATTAGACTCTAGAAACTTCTTCATTGCCCTAGTTGCCTCCACAACATAATATCATGTTCCTCCAAATGTGGTAATTAAGAAAGGTTTTGATATTATATAATATTGTCGTTTGACCTTTCATTGCATTTTTATATAAAGTCCTGTTTGGTATAGGGTTTTTGCTTTCTTTGGAATAGATTTGGATTAAAACTAATTGTTTTGTTGAGAAAATTGGTTTCAAAAGTACTTTTGGCACCCTTAAATGAAGGTTTTAACAAAAGCCAATTTATATGTGGGTTTGAGAAAAGAAAAGCCTGCATTTGCTCGAAAGTTATGCATTACTACATTTTATCTCATTTTTAGTATTAATTAATACTATTTATACAATATCTAAGTGGGTCATTTTGTTATGATATTATTTTTTAATTTTAAAATAATATTAAAGTCTAATCCCATTTTTAATTTTATTTACAACCAAACAAATTTTATGCTACTGATTGTTAATTTTTCCAAACTATATATAATAAAATATATAATAAAATATATAATAATATATATAATCTAAAAAAAACAACAAATCAATGTAACCAGGAGCAGTATAAACTATTCCCGGGTCGTTAATTCCCCAATGAGGCTGTGCTGGAAAATCGATACAGTCGAAGATTTGAGTTTGAAGGAGAGAATTGATTTGAGAGTGTGGAAAAGTCAAATTAAACAATAATAAACAAAAACGTTTAAGAAAATCCTAAAAATTACGAAATTAAGCTGAAAAACGGGAGCACGAATCCCGAACAAAGGGGGAAAAACCTAAAATCTTTAAAATTAACCCTACGAAGAAATTTTCACTTCTAAACTACTCTAAGGAACAAATAACGAAGAATGAAAAAGACTAGACCGAAAACGGAGTTCGTTTGACCCTAAAACGAGTCAAGACAAAAAACCGCACCCGGACCGCTCTTTAAAAAACGAAAAGTTGTAAAAATAACCCTACGAAAATTTTTATATTTTTCCTACAAACTATATGACTAAAGAAAATTTTCTAAAAAAGAAAAATATTTTTTTGATAATTTTTGTATTTTTTATGAATTTTTAAAACTTTTAACTAAATTAAATTGTAAAAAATACTAAATGACTTTGAAAAATTCTGAAAATTTTACTAAAAATACTAGACACTATAATAAACCTACGAAAAATAAGAAACAAAAAATTGGCTTATAAATAAGCCCGAAATAAGCTGTAAACAGCTTATGGCTTTACAAAGCCAAAATGCCCTTAAATACCTAGGCCCTTGGGATACTAACGTAAAAGTCCCAAGGGCGCAGCGGTATGATGTTTACACAAGAGGAAGGTGTGACGAGGTGTAAGACCCGGTTCAGTCTTGCTCATCCCGGGTCACCCCTGCTCCTTTCTTTTTGTTTGGCGAAAAACTTTGTGAAGCAAAGTTGTTAAGCTCGTGGGGCTTAACAACTTTCTCAACTACAAGTTTTTCTAAAAAGCTATGAATAAGCTTAAAAACAGCTTATAAAATCGACAGAATGCTAAAATGAGCTTAAAGGCTTTGAAAAGCTAAGTCCAATATGCTTTTGAGGACAAATAACTAAGTCTAGGACGAAATTAAGCTAAAAAGAGGGCCCTAACTAACCTAGATAAAACTCTAAAACGCAAAAAAGCTAAAACTAAAATAAGCTTAAATAGCTAAAAAGACAAAGTCTAAATGAATGCTTAAAAGGCAAAAAAGCTTAAGAGCCTACTAACTCAAATAAGCCAGAGCAAAGGGCAAATAACTCAAAACAACTAAACATACTACAAAATAAGCTTGCCTAGAGCACAATGAGCTTATAAATAACTGAATAAAGCCTGAATGAAAAATAATCAGTTTCCTTACACTATGACTAAGGCAAAAACGTCCAAGGGCAACCTTGGGGCTTAAAAAAATAAGCTAGTTCAAAGGGCTTTCCTAAGGAGCCTGAAATTAAGGTAGCTTATATCAAAGAGCTTATGGGCTCTCAAAATAGGCCAAGATCATGGGCTAAGTTCACTAGGAATCTAGAAAAGAGGGCTTAAAAGACACCCCTTTGCACCAGGGGAAAATTTACTAAAGACAAGGGCTTATTTGACAGCTTATTTAAAGCTGTCAAATAAGCTCAAATTAAAAAGAAAAGTTAAAACAGCTAAAGTACTCTAGCACATCAACTTGTGCACCAATTTTAACTCCAAAACACAATTATCTTGCTGAAATAAAACTGTGAAAAGTGCCTTAGATAAAAAAAAAATGACACTAAAAACCATTGTGGTTTTGACTTAACAGTCAAATGACACCAAAGGTTTTAAACAGCTTGTTTGACACACTAAAACTCTCCTTTTTTGACACTTTCAACGAAAAATTGCAAGAGCTTATGAAATAACTCTTGTAGCTTATTTAAAAGTCACAGTTATTAAAAGCTAACTAGACAACCATGAACAAACATTTTTTGACTTAAAAAACTTTTAACAACATACTCAAAAAAGCTTAAAAACTTAAGGTAAACCTACCTTAATGACCATAACCCATTCAAAAACATTTTTGCCCCGTTTTCCTCTTAACCCAAACACTCCCTTAATTTTTGAAAAGTGACTTTTAAAACTGTTAAAGCTAAGTTAACCTAAAATTTTAAAAGACTAGTAACACTTAAACAATATTAAACACTAAAAAGGTAAGAAGTTAAACAAATAAGCACTTTTAAGATAGATAATAAGCTAGGCAGAATAAGCTTGATTTTAGACAGTTTTCAAAGCTACTTGTATACAATAAAATGAAAGGCATTAAAAAGCATACTTTAGCATTAATAAACACTAATAAGCATAAAAATAGTAATAAGCTAAAAAAATAAGCTATGCTACAGTAATTTTAAGCTAAATTTAAAAGAAAAGGTACCTTTACCCCTTGCTCAAAACAGGGGTTTTTGAGACCTAATTAAGCTCTAAGTCCTACCCTCAGCTTATAATTAAGCTTAAGCTAATCTAAAACCCAATAAGCCTTCCAATATAGCCTATTCATCCATGCTTGCTTTTGATCCAACAGTACCCTTGCCTATCTTTTAAATTTTTCTTAAGGTTTTTACAAACAACAGGATATAAAGATGGCTTATATTTAAAAGTTTAGAGATACTTGTAACTTAAAACACAAATATAAACTTAAAACTGACTTTTCATTAAAGATTGAAGTACAAGTACATAAGAAAAACTTTGAACTGAAAACTACTAAAAACTACTTTAAAATTACACTTGAACTACAAAAAAAAACTACTTAGCCTCAAGGCTTTACAAAGCTTATATAGAAAAAATTCGAGCTAGGGTTCTTGACTTTGTCTTCTTGCAATTTGTGCTTCTTTGTAGACACGTAAACAGAAGTGTGCTTGTTGTGGGTGTGCAAAGAACAAGCAAATCCTGGCCCTCCAAATATCTTGCCCTCCAAGTCGAAAATTCTCAACCCTTGATCACTTTTGGTGGGAGTTTGGATTGCCAACATGGCAATCCCATGTGGGTATGTGGGGTTTAAGATGGTGAGGTTTTTGGATGTTTATGGGAAGTCAAACCAAAAGAAAACGACAGCTTGTGGGGTTGGGGATTTGGCGGGAAACATTGGGGAAGATAAACAGTGGTTTAAACTGTTATGGTTGAAGTTTGTGGATTGGGCAACAATGGTCCCTCAAAGTTATACACCTCATTGCATCCATGGTCCTTGTGTTGTTATAGTTTTGGGGACTTGGCAAATTAAGTCCCCAAGGGTTATATTACAAGTTGCACCGTACGTCCTTGGTGGTATTAGTTTAGGCTTTTGACAGCTTTGCCCCTTGTGGTTTAACTTTGCAAGCTTGGCAGTTTGGACCCTTGTAGTTGGTTTTCTTTTTTTCTTCTTTTAAAATAAGTTTAGGGCTTTAGCAATTTTAACCCTCAAACTTATTTTTCTTCACATGTTGACTTTTGGATTTGTCGGGGTTGACTTGGGTTGACTTTTTCAGGCTTGGGCTTGACTTTCTGTTTACTTTTTTCAGGCTTGGGCTTGGACTTTGTCTTTTTCATGCTTTTCCATTCCGAGCCCGGTTTTGTCGTTTTGGCTTCGTTTTTCGTCCTTTTCTTAAATATCCGTTCCTGCACAATACAATTAGCAAAACAAGCGTATATTTGGCATTTTAAGTCCGTTTTTGGTTATTTTAGCTCGTTTTTAAAGGTAAAAGGTATGTGTAATTAAACACATACCATATAATTCATTTTCTCTCTCCTACTTTTCATTCATACCTATTTCAATACTATCAATACTAAATCTTATTCCAAACCCATTTGCATACCAAACGCACCTTAAATGGTCGTATAAATTTTGCAAGACATAACGATTATTAATATTAAAAAATGAATGTCAATTTTTAAGGGAACGAGGCCTGACCACACCCGTGCGTTGTACCGGGCTTGGTTTGTGGCAAAAAATGTTATTGAAGCACGTCTCATAGGATTTGAAGCACGCTCAATACATAATGGGTCGATTTTGGAATCAAGCAAGATGAAATTACTTATATGAAAGCTACACGTAGCATCAGTACATTCCAACCATCCTTAAACAAACAACGAAACAACCCACAACACAAAGCAAACAAAAAAAATTGCCCCAGACATGTATCCCGTCGCATACCTCGACTCATATAGGGGAACCCGAATTGACGCATAGTTAGAACTTGTTTCCATCCAAACACCCTTGTTTGCTCACCTGACCCATTTTGACACATAATTACAATCATCACCCTGAACTTGTTTCCATCCAACACATCCTTTTGACCACCTGTAAAGACACATATAAAACAACAAAGACAAAGATAAGCTGTTAAGGATGGAATAAGAAATTCTTTTTGTGGCCTGTTTGGCAATTATGCCATTGAAAAAAAGATTGAAACTTAAAAAGTGTTCACATTTAGTCGTCGTCAATAAACTACTTTGTTCTTGTTAAGTATTACTAAGTAAATCTCTATAAATATTTGTATACATACATAAATTTCTACATTTCGAAGCAACAACAAACATTTCGCATCAAAACATACCTGACGTGATGGATTTCTATTTGGGGCCTGCTCTTTGGAAATGACTAACTTACGAATCTTGTATAGATTTAATATTTGTATATAGATACAGATTTTATTAGAATATAGATTTTCTATGATCTCTTAATCTTATTATATCATCTCCCACTACATTAGAAAGTTACTACTCAGTTATGAGTGTTAGGTAAGTTCAGGTGTAGTGATTTCAAAAACACTAATTTGAAGAACTCTTAAAAGTAAGCCTGCAATAGTATCTTCATTGATTATGAGGTAATATAAACTGAAAATGTATACACACGAACATTTAGTATATTCATTAATCCATGTTGAGAACAATAATTTGTACACATGGGTATAGAGTAACATCATTATAAGATAACATGATTCAGTAGATCAACTACACATTTAAAAAACTAACAAAAATATACTACATAGTACATACCTTGTTCTTGTCATCTTTTTGTTTTTGGCTTCCCATTGGGATATTAAGAATATCTGAAGTATATTCATGCATTAGCCAAGACGTCTTGCCATTCTTTTTGTCAAGATAAACATGTCTTACATCAAACAACTTGTTTTACGTCTTCACACAACGGTCTATATTTTTGACTTGGCTTCCATGTACCATTGCTCTTGGTATTCCTATTCAGTCGGTTTCCATTAGGGTGATTTTGCTACCTACACATCAAAAAGTACCATTTTTTCAGAAGACCAATATTCTGTGATTCATGTCTTTGTTGTTATATCAATAAACATATATTAGTTATTTTTAGTACTGAAAGTAATACTTCTTGAACTTATAAATCAACAACAGTCAGCAAACATACGTGTTTTTTATGTGCACGATTTTAAGAATTAAGATTGAAGGTTTCATAATCTTCTTTTGACCTTTGTCTGGTTTACTTGCTCTTGAACAACAGCTATCTCTTCATCCTTTAGAGATGCCCCTAATTCTTCTCTTAAACCACCAACTTTCTAGTCTCTTAAGGTTCAGCATAACAATAATTTGAAAGGGAAAGGTATCAAATCTGTTGGAACCTGCACCATAAATAAATGATGTGTCATTCCTTTTTAGATTCCTGTAGTGCGGACGGTTTGCAGGAGTTAGTTACACCTTAAAATGGTTCTTAACTATCAGTTGCCAAATTCTTATGACTATATAACAACGTATGAACATACTGCACTTTTTACGAATTCGGGACAGCTAATCAACTGAGTCTCTGAGGGACTGAGGAAAAAAACTTTCTTTTCTCTGTGTGTTGCCTTCATTTAGGAAACATATCTGATTGCAAAGGCACATATCAGTGATAATGATGTTAATTGTGGTTACAAATGATGACGAATTTTTTTTTTTTTTTTGGGTTTATAATTTTTTGTTGGAGTATTAGTAATCGTTAGAAATAGAGATTTGAAGCACGCTCAATACATAATGGGTCGATTTTGGAATCACGCAAGATGAAATTACTTATAAGAAAGCTACACGTAGCATCAGTACATTCCAACCATCCTTAAATAAACAACGAAACAACCCACAACATAAAGCAAACAAAGCAAACTTGCCCCAGACATGTATCCCGTACACACTTCTACATATGGACATAAGGGTGTATGGTCTGTTTTATATTTTTGGGAGAAACCAATTTCTGGCACAGTAGGTCTTCTCCTCCAAAACAGAAGGATTTATGCTATACTCGACCCATATTTTACTCGTTCATGGTTCTACTTATCAGATACCAAATAACCAAATTAGCTTAATCCCACGTTTACCACAATCACACAATGAACACATGAATTTCACGCATCACGTCTATTTGGGTTCATCCAGGTATAACTCACACCTGGGCTGTGAGCCATCATCAGATGGGTGTACCTTACCTTCAGAGTACGTAACCTCAGCATTAGAAGACATATTTTGAGCAGATTTCCTTGACATGTTAGAATTGCTTAATATTCTGGATCAAATGCAGCAGTTAAGCATCGTATTTATACCACCCAAAAACTGCTTGATAAGTTTTGTAACTCACAAAACTGTTCGTGTCCTGTCTTTACGTAGAGTTAAAAAAACTCTCATCAATGTACATGATATAACAGCTATTAGGGCTGTTCGTGTCCAGACTTTATATAAAGTGAAAAACCGCTCATCAATGTCCATGATATAACAGCTTTTAGAGTTTTAGCTTGACCAATGAGAAGAGAACGAAACTTATTTCTACTTATCATTACTACTTAACATTTAATGAACAAACTCAAGTTTATAATATAATATAATAGATAGATATATACTAAGGAGTAAGGACCATCACACGTTAATAAATTTTGTATTCGATTTTGAGGCTAAGTATGCGTATGCTTTTTTAGTATCAATTTGGTCATATAAACACGTTATACAATTTTTTAATAAGAAGTAAAAATTATTGTCTGCTTCTAATTAATCAGATGCCCTATGAAAATAAATACCCGACCTAATTAATATCTTATAATGAGGTTTGTCACCCGCGCGCTGCCGCGGAGCGCGCATGACCATTTTTGCAACGGACCGATAATGGCAAGTACTATTTTTCAGCGATTGAGACTCACCTTGCAAGGAACTGATAACCCTAAAGTCTATTTCCGTAAACATTTTAAAATATATATTAAACTTCAACATTTTTTATAAAATCGTACGCATGTCAGAACCATTGCAATATTGAGCTCGTTTTGTTCGCAGTTCGCCGATCTTTTCAGCGACATTTTTTTTCTGATGAAGCGATAGATATGCGCTCCGTAATTGACGAAAAAAGTTTGTTTTATTGAAAAGTCGTAAATATGTGAAAGTTGAGGGTGCGCTATGAAAATTGAATAATATGAAGAAAAAAACGTAAATAGGTTAAAGTTCATGGTGCGTTTTGAAAATTTTATTTTTTAAATATATATATTAAACTTCAATATTTTTTATAAAAAGCGTACGCATGTCAGGAGCGGTGGAATATTGGGCTCGTTTTGTTCGCAATTCGACAATCTTTTCAATGACATTTTTTTCCGAATGAATAGATATGTGCTTCATATTTGATAAATAAAGTTTGTTATATAAAAAAATCGTAAATAAGTTAAAGTTCAGGGTACGCTTTGAAAATGAAATTTTAAAAAATATGAAAAAAGCGTAAATAACTTAAAGTTCAGGGTGCGTTTTGAAAATTCAGTTTTTAAAATATATTTATTAAACTTCAACATTTTTTATAAAGTCGTACGCATGTCAGAAGCGGTGCAATATTGGGCTCGTTTTGTTCGCAATTCGACGATCTTTTCAATGACATTTTTTTCCGAATGAATCGGTAGACATGAGCTCCATATTTGATAAATAAAGTTTGTTATATAAAAAAGTCGTAAATAGGTTAAAGTTCAGGGTGCGTTTTTAAAATATATAAAAAAATAATATTTTTTTTATGTTGGGAGTCGTGTGTGGGTTAATGTTTTATTCCAACAGACGGGCTATTTTGCCCTGCTGTTTTATTATAAACAAGGTTCGTCATCCATGCGTTGTCGCGGAGTTCGCGAGACTATTTTTTCAACGGCATGATAACGCCAAATACTATTTGTCAGTCGTTGGGACTCACTTTGCAACGAACCGATAACCTCAAGGACTATTTCTGTAAATAATTTAAAATATATAATAAACTTCAACATTTTTTTATAAAATCGTGCGCATATCAAAAGCGCTCATTTTATTCGCAATTCGACGATCTTTTCAGCGACATTTTTTTCCTGAATGAATCGATAGATACATGTTCTATATTTGATAAATAAAGTTTTTATATAAAAAAGTCGTAAATAGGTTAAAGTTCAGGGTGCATTTTAAAAATTCTTTTATTTTTTTATTTTTTCTTTATATCATTGATAGGGTGATTTGAATTTTTTAATCATGTTGATTTTTTTTCTTTATATCATGTTGATTTTTTAACGCACGTTTCCTAATGTTTTATATAAGTATATAATTATTGTCTGCTTCTAATTAATCAGATGCCCTATGAAAATGACTACCCGACCTAATTAATATCTTATAATGTTATAAGTGTTAACGATGTAAGATAGATGAGACCAACAATACGTTAAAGTTTGCATTTAAAAGGATCTTAAGAATTTGTCGTCAAAGATAAAAGTTTTTCATGTAACCTTATTTTCTTGCTTATAAAATCGATTTGACAAATGAGATTCATTGAAAGCAGTTTCTCGATTACTAAACCGTGATTTTGTAGTTATGTGATCTTAAAAAAACACACGGTAAAAGCTTGTAAATATACTAGACGAGTATCCGTACATAGCTACATGATTTTATAGCGCTAGGCCGCTAGATAGTTATAGTTGTAATATTTAGTTAAGTGTTTGGTGTAACGTTTATGCATACAACGGAAAATAATCAAAGTTTAACTGAAAAATGTTGTAACATACGATAATTCAAGTAAAAGAATAATTTTTAGAATTTTATCAGGAAACGTATAAAAAGTATTTATATTGTGAGTCGTAAAATCATATATATAAAAATGGGTTAATTGCTTAAAAATGTATTATACTTGTCACTTTTTGTCATTGTATGTAGACAACTATTTTTTTTGTCATTGTGTCGTTCAACTTTTAAATTCGTGCTATTGTGTGTATTTTGTGATCATTTTACCCTCACTTTTTTCAAATTTTGAAGGGTAAAATGGTTATTTTACATGCAGAAATAGTCGCAGAATACACACAATAGCACGAATTCAAAAGTTGAGCGACACAATGACAAAAAAATAGTTGTCTACATACAATGACAAAAAGTGACAAGTATAATACATTTTTAGGCACGTGGGTTCCCACGTCTACTAAACTTCGTGTTATTTCTGTTTACGCCCCTCAAGAGCTTTCAGAAAGGAAGATATTATGGGATTATATTCTCCACTTGATTGATTCCTTGGATGGTGAATGTGTGATCTTAGGAGATTTTAACGAAGTCCGTCAGGAGCAAGAAAGGTATGGTACTGTGTTTAATGTTCATGGTGCTAATGCTTTTAATAATTTTATTACTAAGTCTGGATTGGTGGATCTCCCATTAGAAGGATACTCTTTTACATGGTCTCACAAATCTGCTTCCAAGATGAGTAAGTTGGATAGATTTCTTATTACGGAGGGTCTTATGTCTTTATTTCCTTCTATATCGGCTTTATGTCTTGATAGACATTTATCTGATCATCGTCCTATCATTATGCGTGAACTGAATACCGATTACGGGCCTACCCCATTTTGTTTTTTTCATTCTTGGACTTGCAAGAAAGGGTTTGATAAATTGGTGGAGAATTCTTGGAAGAAGGCAGCCTGTATGGAATCAAATGCGATTGTTAAATTGATGAAAAAACTCCAAGCCCTTAAGAGTTCAATTAAACAATGGGTTAAAGAGGATAAAATTAATGACAACGCCGCTAAGTTGTCAATTCAGGCTCGTCTGTCAATTCTAGACAAGACTATAGATCAAGGAAGAGGTACCAATGATACTGTGAACGATAGATCTAATATGTTAATAGAGCTCCATGATCTTAACTCCTTTACTTCTCTTGATTTGGCCCAAAAGGCAAAAATTCGTTGGGCTATAGAAGGAGATGAAAATTCCAAATATTTTCAAAAGATCTCAGAAGGCTATTCGAGGTGTTCTTGCTGAAGTTGAATGGGTGGTTGAACCTGCTATGGTGAAAAAGGAGTTTTTCAACTATTTTTCTAATTGATTTGCAGCTCCCGTTTCTCCTAAAATTTCTATTCAATTGCAGTTTCCCAAATGTTTATCTTTAGACTAGAATGAAGCTCTTGAACGAACTGCTACTTATGACGAGATCAAGAAAGCAGTGTGGGATTGTGGCTATAACACCCCGTGTTTTAGGGTCATTGTACGTCGTCAATAAATTCACTATTTATTTTTAGTATTGTACGCGTTTGCTTTTAAATTGAAATCGTTAAGTTAAATCGCGTAAGCTAAAAATTATCGTTCAATGTAAACGGGCATCAAACAATTAAATGTTTACATCAAGCAAGTGTTAAGCAATTATTTTGAGGATAATTATTAACTTTGTTCATTTTATTTTTATTGGTTGCGTAAAGTGTTTACGTTTCACGATAAAATACGTTTAGGCATACCCGGAACCACCGAAACTTTTCTACGCTTCAACAAATACCCACAATTATACCCAATACTCAAAACTTACAAAAATATCTTATATATACACATCTATGGCCGGATTTATTGGAGAAAAATCAAGGAAATATCATAAAATCTTGCAACTTGCTATGTACATTCAACAACTAATTAAAACTTATGTTTCTTTGACCAAGAATTTTTCCTTAATACCCTCATCATGTCTAAGACTCCTAATAGTGATCTTGACTAGTCTTCTTAGTATATAAGACATAAGCTAGTGGAAGTAACACATACATGCTCATTTCCTTAGTAAAAACTTTACTTTTTCTCTCTTTGTTTTGCTCCTAACCCACGGTCAACATCAAACCACCACCAAATCCATACAAAATTTTATTTAAAACATTTACACATATTCCTACATGATATCTAAGATAACCTAAGGTGTTTACAAGGATTGGTTAAGCATTTACAAGTGTTAAAGCAAGAAGGTTCAAGATTAGGGTTTAGCTTGGAATTAGGGTTTTCAAGTATTGTAAGCTAGGGTTTGGTTTCTAAACAAGGGTTTAGATCATTTTTCTCATCATCCTACTTCATATTAAGGTTACCTAAAACTCTTAATCTCTTCATTTTTATGATTTTATGCATATATAATGTTTGTGTAGTTAATCACCATCTAAGAACTTATTTACATGTAAAAAAAATGGATTTTTACACTTGTTTATGATTTGATAAACTTTTATATATGTCATATGAATGTTGGTATCATGTTATAATGGGAATATAAGTAATGTACATGTGTGGATTATTTATAAAAAGTATATATAATCAAGTTAACTAAAAAGTGTACTTATGAAAGTTCATGAAAATATAAGTATGTACACATTTGGATCTTGTGATTTTTAGACAATATAAGGACTAATAATGGACTAGAGACCCTAAGGATGTAAGACATGTGATAATGAGTGTTGTAATGGACTTGTAACAAGGTGATTAAGCTTAAAAGCTATAAAATCAAGTTTAAACATGTTTTTATCAAAAACTTCCAAACTTTCTGTTTTAATTCGAAAATAACTGTATTTATTTTATAATTTTATAAAATACTACATCTCATAAGGATTCCGGATATGTAAGGAACTCGAAAAACGGATTAATAACGAAGAAGATACGTTGTTTACAAGTTATACGTTAATAAACGGGTTTATAAAAAAAAATTTATAAAAAAAAGTTACAAAATACTTCTGATATATATAGTGGGTTATTTTTATCAGATAGTACACATTTTTAGGATTCCAAAACATTAAGAATCGTAATTTTTCAATCAATAACGATGGAGTTATGAATTTTGCGAGTTTACGATAATAAATACTTTTATAAAAGTTACTGTTCATCTCAGACATTAACATTTTGAAAACATCATTAATTTGATAAAAAAATTTAATTACGAAGACGTACTCGAAAGAATCACTAAAAACGGAGTTAAAACGAATAAGATACGACATTTACGGGTTTTACGATAACTAAATCTATAAAAATAAATTTATAAACTGTCATGAACAGTACAAACCACTGTTCATCAGGGGACTACAAATACAAAAATATAATATTTTGATAAATCGTCTTAATACGAAAGCGTGGACATAAGAAACGTAAGAAACGAGCTTAAAACGATAAAGTTACGTTGTTTTTACTAATGAAATATTTATAAACGTTTTAACTTTATAAATACGATTTCACAAACGCAATTAGATGGTGATGTAACTATATAGACTTATATATGGTAGTATTTGTTCAAAATGCTTAGTACTTATACGACCTATATTGGATTAGGTTGCATTCGGTTATTATCGTGACGTATTTTCTGTGATATATTTGTTATCATTCACTCGAGGTGAGTTCATAGCCCCATGTTTTACATTATAATGATTTACAAGTTTTGGGGTGAGAAACATATGCATGCTTTACAATTGGACGCAAGTGGACATTTCACATTTACGATTACGTGTTTGCCTAAGTAGGGATAACCCTCTGAGCCCATTATCATGAACTATCAATTACTGTTGTGAGCACGAATGTTATAAATAGATCTATTTGGGATTGACATCCCCGTTTGGGTGAGTCATGCTCACTGTGCCGGTTTGCCGGACAACGAACGTATACCATGTCGGACATAGGATGTGGCGGGTTAGAACATCATCTCGAGCAATGTTGGCAATTTATATTGCAATTCATACATGTCGAGCTTCAGTGTCATGAGCTTAGGAAAACGTAATTATATTTTATGATGTTTGCATCTGTTGCATTATCATGGGGAAATCTTGCGGTCCTACATTATACATTTTATAAACCTATGAATTCACTCAACAATATGTTGACGTTTTAAGCAATGTTTTTCAGGGGATCAATAAGGCACGAGGTGCAAGGGATACATTGGTGGTTTTGATTTGGATGTCATGCATTAAAGATTTTGTCGCATTACATTTTGTATATCTGTTATGGGCTAGAAATCTTTGTATTTTGAACAAGTGAACAAGTAAAGCTTCGGGCTTTTGTAACAAACAATTTGTTAAATCCAATGTATCAGTTTTAAACAGCTTTTAATGGTCGTTCTTATATATATCTTGTGTTATTGATCTATGAAGTACCACCCCCAACCCATATTCCGCTGCGACCCAATTTGGGGGTGTTACACATACTCATAAACCCAAGTCTGAAAACTCCATCTAAGAAAAGTTGTATTTGTTGCACATGGATCTTTGCGGTCCAATGAGAATCGAGAGTATTAATAGGAAGAAGTACATATTGGTCATTGTTGATGATTATTCACAGTTTACTTGGGTGAAATTTTTACGATCGAAGGATGAAACTCCTGAGTTCATAATCAAATTTCTGAAGCAAGTTCAAGTTCGTCTCAATGCAACTGTCAAGAATATCCGCACAGATAATGTAACAGAGTTTGTCAATCAAACGCTGACGACCTATTATGAAGATGTCAAGATCTCACATCAAACTACAGTAGCGCGCACTCCACAACAGAATGGCGTTGTCGAAAGAAGGAATCGGACTTTAGTGGAAGTTGCATGTACATTGTTGGTATTTTCAGAGGCACCATTATTTTTATAGGCAAAAGCAGTAGCAACAACTTGTTATACCCGATACCGATCATTGATTCGCTCACGTCACAACAAAACACCATATGATCTTTTACATGACAAAAAAACCCGACTTAAAGTATTTTCATGTCTTTGGTGCATTGTGCTACCCAACCAATGACAGTCAAGATCTGGGTAAGCTGAAACCCAAAGTTGATATTGGCATTTTTATCAGCTACTCTCCCACAAAGAAAGCATTCTAAATCTATAATAAATGGACAAGATTGATCATGGAAACTATCCACGTCGAATTTGATGAGCTGACAACAATGGCTTATGAGAAATTTGGTTTAGGACCCGAGCTTCAACTTATGACTTTTGGAACAATCAGTTCAGGACTCGCTCAAAACCCTGTCTCCTCAACACCTTATGTTCCACCAACCAAGAAATACTAGGATATCCTCTTCCAACCCATGTTTGATGAATACTTTAAGCCTCCAAGTGTTGTATCTCGTGCTCTTGTCGTCGTTGCTTCGATTCATGCTGATACAACCGTTACACCTTCATCAACCTCAATTGATCAAGATGCACCACCTGCTAGTACTTCACCAACTACTGAGGTTACACAAGCTCCATCCACACATCAAGGTGTTAAAGGACAAGAAACAGAAAATGCACAGTTTGATAATGATCCCTTCCAAAATATCTTCACTCGAGAACCAAGCTCTGAAGAATCATCTTCAAGGGATGTCATTACTACAAACTCGCATCCACCCAACCAACCGTTTGAACATCTCAGCAAATGGACAAAGAATCACCCGTTAGATAATGTTAACGGCAATCCTTTTCGACCCGTCTCAATAAGACGCCAACTATAAACCGATGCCATGTGGTGCTACTTTGATGCTTTCCTCACTTTAGTCGAACCCAAAAACTATAAAGAAGCACTGAAAGAATCTTGCTGGATTGAAGCTATGCAAGAATAAATTCATAAGTTCCAACGACTGCAAGTCTGGGAGCTAGTACCTCGTCCTGATTATATCATGCTAATTAACCTAAAGTAGACATTCAAGGTTAAGTTGGATGAATTTGGGGGCGTATTGAAAAAAAGGCTAGGTTGGTAGCTAAGGGCTTCTGTCAAGAGGAATGAATTGATTTTGAGGAATCGTTCGCACCGGTTGCACGGATAGAGGCCATCCGAATATTGGTTGCAAATGTCTCCCACAAGAACATGACAATCTACCAAATGTATGTCAAGACTGCATTTTTGAATGGCGTGCTACGAGAAGAGGTCTATGTTAGTCAACCAGAGGGGTTTGTAGATCAAGACCATCCCAACCACGTGTATAGACTGAAGAAGTCTCTCTATGGCTTAAAACAGGCTCCACGCACTTGGTATGATCTGGTGTCGAAGTTTCTACTCAAAAGGTGATTTTGATCCTACATTATTCACGAGGAAAGAAGGCAAAGATATCCTACTGGTACAAATTTACGTAGACGATATTATTTTTGATTCTACTGATCCTTCTCTTTGTGATACATTTGCTTAAATAATGAATTCAAATTTTAAGATGTTAATGATGGGCAAAATGTCATTTTTTTTCTTGGATTAAAAATTTCTCAAAGTCTCGGAGGCATCTTTATTAACCAATCAAAATATGCTCTCGAAATACTTAAAAAAATACGATATGGTATCTAGTGACCCGGTTGATACTCTAATGGTGGAGAGAACCAAACTGGATGAACATCTACAAGGGATACCAGTTGACCCTATATGTTACCGTGGTATGGTCGACTCTCTCATGTATCTTACATCTAGTAGACCTGATCTAGTATTTTCAGTTTGCATGTGTGCCCGATATCAGGCAAAGCCTACCGAAGAACACTTACATGCGGTAAAACAGGTCTTTTGATACTTGAAAGGAACTATCAATATGGGTCTTTGGTATTCGAAGGATACCGGTATTGCACTAACAACTTATGGAGATGCTGATCACGCAGGATGTCAAGACACTAGAAGAAGTACCTCTGGCAGTGCACAGTTCTTGGGCGACAGATTAGTCAGCTGGTCTTCAAAGAAACAGAAGAACACTACTATCTCAACTACAGAGGCATAATACATTGCCTTATCTGGATGCTATGTCCAATCCTATAGATGAGATCACAGCTAAAAGACTATGGGTGTGCATTCGATAAAATCCCTCTGTATTGTGATAACAAAAGTGCTATTGCTCTCGGCTGCAACAATGTCCAGTGATAATTGCTTAATTGTACATATTAAATACCCGGGATTTTGCCAAATAAAAGCCAATAAAATGCCAAAAGAATAGAAAAATGTGTGCTTTTGTGTCTATTGTGCAGGAAAGGATAAAAAGGACAAAAAGAAGAAAAACCAGTCAAAAACCGACAAGAAACGGGAAAAAGACAAGACACAAGTCAAGAGTGAAGAAACATCCAAAGATCAAAGCCGGATCAGCCGATACAGCAAGAATGAAAGTCAAAAGCCAAAAATCAAAGCCAAGGACTAATAATGACAAGTGTGCAAACATTCAAAGGCCATTTAGAGTTTTGAAAGTTCAAGGGACTAAAGTTGAATAAAGTGAAAAGTTGTTTATTAAAGAAGAAAAAGAAGAAAGAAAGAACAAGGACTGATCTTGTCATTTCCAAACTTGTGTTTATACTTCACATTGGACGGGGCAATCGCAGGGGCCATTGTTGACAACTCTTCATAGTTTTAAACAGAAAACGCGGCTTTGTAACAAACTCCAACAACCCAAACTGCATTTCCCGCCCTTTTTCCCACAAACCCAATCACGAATTTCCCACACCCCCGAAAGCAAGTAAAATCATGGGTTTGAGAGGTTGGTTGATTAACTAATTAATAAACTAAATATAATGTATACTACTAGTGATAACTTTATGATAAGATAGTGTATTTACTTAATCATGCATTACTCATTAGATTGCTTTTCCTAATCCTATTGCCTTGTCACACTCGTGATGATCTGTGTAAGTATTTCCTAAGTCATGAACGAATTACACGAACCCACCGTCTATTTAATATTCTGTTAAGGCAACACACAAGTAAGGTAGTATGAAGACTATTACAAAGCCCCTAAGAGTATATTAAATGCAATTGAAATATCTTAAGAGGGATCAAATATTTTGGGGGTAAGGTAGTATGAAGACTGTTACCAGATGGTATCCTTTCTACACTTCTCGCATTTCCCTAGACGTCTGATAACACTTAAATTGAGTATGTTTTTAGTAGCGTTATCCGTACTTTTGTATAATTTATTTGGCTATTTATCTATGGTTTTGTTACTTTATTGTATCAAAGTATGTTTGGAAGTTATTTGTATCCAAGTGCAGGAAAAGTGAAGAAAAGAACGAAGAAATCAAGTTTTTTACAAGTACGAAGAATTTCGAATCAAGGCTAGAGTTTGGAAGCATTTCGAGAGTACAAGAGCCAACCGTTCGAGCTTCCAAGTCCCAAGGATGAGCCTAAACGAAGTCTTATTGAAGTATAAAGACCCACGACCAAGCACGATTCAAACGGAGAGTACCCGGGGACGAACCCCCAGCTTGCCGGCTGACCTCCAGCCGGGCGGCTCCCCTGCGTCTGATGTACCTATTTTTCTTGAAGTTCCTTGAAGCTCCATGAATGATCAAGAAGGATCTAGACCCCTATTTAGTGGCATCTTATGACCCTTTGGCCCCAAGGCAAGCATTGAATACCCTAAGGCCTTCCTAGTAGTATAAATAGGGTGCTTTGGCTAGTGTTTTCATCATCCAATTATCAACCATCTCTACTACTCTCTAGTATCAATCTCACTCTCCCAACAAATCTATAAAAACCATCCTAGAATTCCAAGAAATTCTCAAAAGTTTGAAGAAGAAGGAAGACATTTTAGAAGGTCAAGAACACCAAGTAGTCTTCAAGGCATCCAAGCCTCAATTCTTGTAATCTTTACATACTTTGTAAGAACCTTTTAATCATGTTTATGAATCCTTTAATTTCTGGAAATATGTCTTTGATTGCTATAAGTGGCTAGTATCTTTATACACTTGATTGAATGATGTTCGTGGAATGATGATTTGTTTATGATTATGATATCATGTTTTCTTCAATTTCAAGCTATTTTTAAGATCCATCTATGCTTATGATTCATGTGACATTGTTTTATCAACCTGGATTGATTGTTAAACATATCATAGGACGAAAGGGATTTGTTAATCAATCAATTGTTGCCTTTTGTCTATGATTGGCTACCTTTTGTATTGACCATTTCTTAAGCGGTTTGATCTAACACGAAGCCTAATTGTAGTTGTTAACAAGTTTTTGAAACGAACCACGATTCAAACTAGTTAAAAGATGAAGTAGTCTTGAATTGATTGATTAAACCTAAAGCTTGTTTTTGTCACTAAGGTCTTGACGAAGATTAAAAGTTTTGAAAACAATAGATTAGATCACCATCTAATTCATATAATCAACATGTTAAAATGTTTATCACAATTATACGAATCGGACTTCCCAAACTAGTTTAATCAAGTGTAGTTTTTAAATCATTTGAATCTTTATAATCTTCATCATTTGCTTGTTAGAATTATTAGCATCAAATTTTAAACCATCTAAACATACTAATCCCCGCAAACAATCCCGGCTTACCATACAATCTCTAGCTATCAACGGACAAGTACACTTGCTCGTATGTGTTGCTAAGGAATTCGGTATCCGTGTTATAAAATTAAAACTTATCCGTATCGCACGCATAAGCTTTTTGGCGTCGCTGCCGGGGATTTGATCGTGTTTTAGTTTTAATTTTTGTGCTTAACCTAATTCGTGGCCCCCGAACCTTGTTTTCTAAAAAATTTTCAAGTTCTCTTTTCGCAGAAACAAGCCAGCCGCCCGGCTGACCAACCGAGCCGGCCGGCTCGTCCCTCGTGAACTCCAGACCACCACCAGCCACCCGGCTGGCAGTCTCAGCCGCCTAGCTGGAGGCTTTCTGAGCACTCCGAACATTTGTTTTACGCCTTTTTGCGCCCTTTTTCGAGAAGCGAAAGCTACTCTAATTCATTCCTAGTTGTGTCTTGTTCTTGAATGAACACACGTTCCACGGGACAAGAACCAACTACTCCATATTCCAAACCCGAATGTTTCATCCACCATACCAATAAGAAAAAAAAGAGAAGAAAGCCACTCATACCCGTTGAAAACCGTATTCCCAAAGCTAATTACCCACCTTTTGAAAACCTTTTCGAAGCCTTAGTTGTTTACAACCCATTTCTTGATCTACTATTCCCTATGGCCGACGATCAACCTATATGGGGGAACAACCGAGCTGTAGCACCCACTCCCAGTACCGCTATCATCGCGGTTGACCTTGGAGACAACTTCACCATTAAAGGTCATCACCTCTCGATGATCAAAGACTGACAATTTGACAGACGTGCGCGGGTCGATCCGCACAAGCACATCGCTGAATTCATTGAGATTTGCTGAATGTTCCAATATGGCTCCTCCAATGCGGACGCAATCAAACTCAAACTCTTTCCATCATCCTTCGCGGTTGATGCCAAGGTGTGGTTTAACGAACTAAGTCTCAGAGTTATCACTACTTGGGAACAAATGAGACAAGCTTTTGTGAGCAGATTCTTTCCACTCGCAATGTTTGACCGACTCATGGGAGAAATCTGAGGTTTCACCCAACATCCTAACGAATCTCTTGTAGATGCTTGGCTACAAATAAAAGACTTACTTCGTAGTTGTCACGGACATAGTTTAGGATGAGGAACCATAATCCAAATCTTCTACCATGGACTTGACGAAGCCACACAAGCTATCCTAGATGCCGGAGGAATCTTTCTATACAAAACCCCCAACGAAGCACACCAATTACTCAAAGATCCTATGCTCTTGAAACTCAATTGGTATAATGACATGAAAGCTAAACCAATTCGTAAAACCGTTTCCTTCGCGGAAAGTAGCAATGAGTCCAAACTCATGGAAAAGATGGAATCCTTAACCACTAAGATTAACTCGCAATTCAAAGATATCAAAGGAGAAATGAAAGAGATGCGAGATGGATGTAACAGTTGTGGAGGTCCTCACCCATCGTCAGAGTGTGATGACAAGCCTATGGGAGGACCCAAAGATGAAGAAGAAAACTATGCCTACGGAGGTTATCGAGGAGGAGGATATCGAGGAAACTACTACGGTAGGAGTTCTGGAAATTGGCAAGACCGTGAACCAAGAGATGAAAACAGGAACTCACAACCTCGAGAAGATGCACCTTTCGTTCCACCTACACCCGAAAAGAAGTTCGACGAATCTGATTTTGAAAAAACCATGCGCGAGTTCATGGTTGCTCAAAAATCATCGCATGACTTTGTTAAAAATCAATTCTTCAATCTTAAAACAAAAGTCAAGCAAGATCTTGTGAAAAAGTTTGGTCGACTCTCTGACCAATGTTCACTCGACCAACTGGTTCACTCCCAAGTAATACCTAAACCAATCCAAATCCCAGTCCAACGAATGATAAACCTTACCGTCTACCCTTCACTCGGAATGAACATGTGAATGCCGTATTCACACGGAGTGGCTTGACATATGATCTGCCGGTCAACCCAAATGCTAAGACTACCATCATCCATGATGATAGTGAAGATGAGGCCGACGAAGCCGAAAAGGAAGTAGAACCGTCTTCTTCCAAACAAACCAAGTCTGATCCACCACCACTCAAAGCGTATAAGCCAAAATCCCATACCCTCAGCGCCTACGCAAAGAGAAGATGGAAGAACGCTATGCCAAGTTCATTGAACTAATTAAAGAAGTTAGAATCAACATACCCCTCTTTGATGTCCTAGCTGGCATGCCCAATTACGGGAAGTTCTTGAAAGATCTCGTGAGCAACAAAAGTAAGATGGAGCAAATCTCTGTTGCCTTCTTAAACAAAGAATGCTCCGCGATTGTTCAAAACAAGCTCCCACCTAAACTAAGAGATCATGGAAGTTTTCTGATCCCATGCACCGTAGTAGGGTCAGTTGAATATCTCGCCTTGGCTGATCTTGGCGCAAGCATCAACTTGATGTTATATTCACTATACGTTTTACTCTCGGGAAACACCCTGAAACCTACAAGGATGAGTATCCGCTTAGCCAATCATACTTACGAATACCTGATGAGAATTGCGGAGAACATGCTCGTTCAAGTTGGGAAATTTGTGTTCCTGGCCAATTTCGTTATCCTACAAATGTAGGAAGATGACAAAGTTCCTCTCATTTTAGGACGACCATTCCTGCACACCGCTGATGCAATCATCCAAGTGAAAATCAAAGAACTCAACCTTGGAGTAGGAGATGGTAGATACACCTTCTTAATCAATAAAGCTATGCGACATTCTCATTCTAATGATGACACATGCTTCCGCGTGGATGTCATAGACGAAGTAACAGAGGAAGAATTTGATGCATTGCTCGACGATTCCAAGCCATTTTCCACCAAATCAGAAAAGATCAACGAATCATTTCTCGACCATGAATTCGAAGAATTCATGGCAGTTGAAATCGAAGAAATCTCTGAGCAAGATCAAGAGTTCAAGAATAGTTTCGAAGTATTACCCCTCGAGGGAAATCAAATGATCAAGAATTCTATCAAAGATCCACCAACCGATCTTGTGATGAAACCTCTTTTAGAGCATCTCGAATATGCTTTTCTGGAAAAAGATTCTCTTCTTCCAGTAGTCATATCCGCTCTACTCCAAGACGATGAAAAGAAACGTCTTGTTTTCGTTCTCAAGAAACACAAAGAAGCGTTTGCTTGGAAAACATTTGATATTTCAGGAATTAGCCCATCTTTTTGCAAACACAAAATCAACTTCAAAGATGATACTAAACCTGTTATTCAAAGGCAACGTCGACTTAACCCAAACATGAAAGAAGTCGTGAAAAAGGAGATTATCAAACTTCTCGATGTCGGTACCATCTACACCATCGAAGATAGTCCCTGGGTAAGTCCGGTACACTGCGTACCTAAGAAAGGAGGAATGACCGTTGTGACAAATGAAAAGAATGAACTTGTTCCTACAAGAATAGTTACCGGTTGGCGTGTTTGTATTGATTATCGCAAGTTAAACGAAGCCACTCAAAAAGATCATTTTTCTTTACCCTTCATGGATCAAATGCTGGAGAGGTTAGCGGGAAACAAATTCATTTGTTTTCTCGATGGATTTTCCGGTTACTTTCATATTCCAATCGAACCTGTTGATCAAGAAAAGACCATGTTCACTTGTCCTTATGGAACTTATGCCTACAAGCGTATGCCTTTTGGTCTTTGCAACACACCAGCTACTTTTTAGAGGTGCATGATCGCCATCTTCCAAGACATGCTTGAAACCTCCATGGAAGTTTTCATGGATGATTTTTCAGTATTTGGAGACTCATTCGATTCCTTCCTCGTGAATCTCGAGCAAATGCTTGTTCGATGCAAACAAGCTCATCTTGTTCTAAACTAGGAGAAGTGTCACTTCATGGTAACCGAAGGAATTGTGCTTGGACACAAAGTCTCCAGTGCAGGATTAGAAGTCGACAAAGCAAAAATTGATGTAATAACCAAACTTCCACCACCGACTAACGTCAAGGCCATTAGGAGTTTTCTAGGGCATGCAGGATTCTATCATCGATTCATTAAAGATTTTTCCAAAATCTCTCGTCCCATGACAAAACTCCTCGAGAAAGACATAGTTTTAAACTTCAACAAAGAATGCATCGAGGCATTCGAATTACTCAAAGAAAACTTAACGAATGCACCTATTATGGTTTCACTAGACTGGTCGTGACCGTTTGAACTTATGTGTGACGCAAGCGATTTTGCTGTCGGAGCCGTACTCGGACAACGGGAAGGAAAACATTTTCGCCCTATTCATTTCGCTAGCAAAACTCTCAACAACGCCCAACAAAATTACACAATCACTGAGAAAGAGCTACTAGTCGTAGTATTCACTTTCGATAATTTTCGAGCGTATCTTGTTATTTCAAAAACTGTCATTTTCACGGATCACTCTGTGTTGAAATATCTGTTTGCTAAGCAAGATACTAAACCACGTCTTATCAGTTAGATTTTACTACTCTAAGAATTTGATATTAAGATCAAAAACAAAAAGGGAGCAGAAAATGTAGCGGCAGATCATTTGTCACGACTTAAAAATCCACATCTAGATGAATTAGGGGATGATGATATCGATGATAATTTCCCTGACGAAACTCTGATGAACGTCTCCTCAACCGAGGATGATAACATTCCATGGTTCGTTGATTTTGCCAATTATCTAGTTGGATAAATTCTTAGAAAAGGTTTAACTTAAGCTTAGCGTTGCAAGTTCTTTTTGGAACTTAAGCACTATTTATGGGATAAACCATATCTCTTCAAAATGTGCCCCGACGGCATGATACAGAGATGTGTTTACAGGGCAGAAACTTGAAAGATTCTCGACGAATGTCATCATGGCCCAACTGGGGGACATTATGGTCCTTCCACCACAACAAAGAAAGTTTTTGATGCCGGTTTCTATTGGCCAACTATCTTCAAAGAGGCTCATACTCTAGTTTAGAACTATGATGCCTGCCAACGCTCTGGTAGCCTTTCACGAAGAGATAACATGCCTCAAAACAGCATCCAAGTCAATGAAATATTCAACATATAGGGAATTGATTTTATGGGACCATTCCCTAAATCCTATAAGTTCGAATACATTCTAGTTGCTATTGACTACGTGTCCAAGTGGACAGAAGCTGAAGCTTTACCCATCAACAATGCACAAGTTGTGATCAATTTTCTCAAAAAGCTTTTCTCTCGATTTGGCATTACAAAATCTTTAATCGGTGACAAAGGTACTCACTTCTGTAACAGACAAATGGATAAAGTTTTAAAACGATATGGAGTTCATCATCGTTTTGGCTTACCATCCACAAACCAACAGCCAAGTTGAAAACACCAACAGAGCCTTAAAAAGAATTCTCAAAAAAAGGGTCAAAGATAACCCTTCCGTTTGGTCAAAGAAACTTGATGATGCTCTGTGGGCATTCCGTACAGCATAAAAAACACTAATTGGTACTACGCCATATCGGTTACTATATGGAAAAACGTATCACTTGCCGTTTGAAATTGAACATCGTGCTTACTGGGCTTTAAGAAGCTGTAACCCCGATCTCAACCTCGCTGGAGAAAAACTATTTTTGCAATTGCATGAACTAGATGAATTGAGACTCCAAGCGTTTGAGAATTCCAAACTCTACCAAGCTCGAACCAAAGCTTATCATGATAGGAAGCTTAGAATCCGGAAATAATTCAAGGCCGGAGACAAAGTTCTCTTATACAATTCAAAGTACAAGTTCAAAGCTCCAAAACTCAGATCAAAATGGTATGGACCATTCGTGGTCAAACATGGTTTTCCATCTGGTTATGTCGAGTTATATGACAAACACGGAAGAAGCTTCATTGTCAACGGACACCATGTAAAACTATACCATGATGAGGAGCAAATAAACGAACTGACAACTGAAGAAATTCATCTCACGTGCGAACAAGGAAAAATGGAAGCTATTCCATTCATGGCACCATTCCCAACTAACTATCGCGAAACGATGCCATGGGTCGCAGAAAAACCATTCATATACAACATAGTGGAAAACACTTGCAACGAAGCTAAGCTGTATGACCTTGATGAAACCGGTGAAGGAATAGTTAAAGGAAATTTCCTTTACGTTAAGAAGGATCCGAGTATGAAATCTACACTCAGGGGAAAATGAAGCTCAAGGAATATGAGTCTGGCTGATGACTTGTTAATAAAATAAGCGCTTCTCGGGAGGCAACCCGTGTATTTTCAGTAGTTTCTATATTTTTCACTTTACTTCCATAGTCTACACCCCAATCTTTTAAAACAATGACAAGCTTAAGTGTGGGAGTGTAACAACAACGCAACATCATTAGTCAAGTGGTAATCGGCTCACCCATGGTGAACAAACTATGAAAGATGTATAAGGAGGGTCGTCCTGCTTCCCTAAAGAAGTCGGGCTTTTAACATGCTTCGCGCTGACCCGCTTCTTCGCTTCTTTGTGCGTTCAGTGGAGCTACCGAGAACCTTTGATTAGTGGATGTCTAAAAAATAAAAAAAAATAAAAAAATCCAAAAATATTGTGCTTTTTATGTAAAGATTACTACAGGTTAAGATGCCAGAAGCATGTGGAGCTTAAGTATAAATGTCATGCCCAGATATCTGGTTCTCTCTTACTCTTATTTCCCTATTTTATGCTTTGTTTCATTTTGTTGCATTAGGGACAATGCTGAACTTAAGTGTTGGGGGGGGGGGGGTAAATAGGGAAAATGAGATATATATTTTTAAAATTTTCACATTTTTTTAGGGCTAATTTTAAATTTATGTGCTTGTTTGCCCTCGTAATCTAGTTGTTTTCACGCTGTTAGGATAAATATTAGAATAACTAGATTAATCCACTGGTAAGATCTGTGATTTTCAAAAAATTGAGATGTGTTCCGATTACTAAGTGTATGCGATTGATAAAGAAGAAATTTGTGAAACCCAATGGCCTTCCATTTTATTTTAATGCCTTGAGCTAACCCTCTTGGTTAGCCAATCTTTTTATATAGACCCATTGGTTAGTGCTCACTTTTAACACAATGTACTCCTAATAAGCCAAGCCATTCTGTTCTTAACTGATAAATCCACCAAAATTAAACACCATTTAGCTTAAACCTTACCCTAGTCAAAGTCTATTGGTTGGTTGCTAGCTATCTGGAATGATGGTTGTTATGTGGAAAATCCTTATGAATTTTGAGAAAGTTTCTAGCTCCATGTCTTTTGACATTTTGCTTTATGATGATCATCGATCGGAGGTTGATTGAGTTTTGGTATGAATAAAATAAATAATAAAAGCCAATTTGCTTAATAATATGAAGATGAAGGAAGACGAAGAGAAATTGGTATCGATTAGCCAATGTGCTAAGACATGATACAATAAAAAAAACACAAAAAAGAGGAATAAAATGTATCATCGCTCAAATTCATATGGATAGTAGAATGTGGTATCCAGCAACGCTGGGTTTATAGACTTTTGACTTATGTTACACACCTAACCCCAAAACACTCCTATGCCTTGTCCACTGAACCCAGAAGCCTGAAACCCGACTACCGGCTTCTTTGGATGTACTCACTTGTTACTTACGCACATTTGTTTTTGTACACGCTTATAGCAATAAATCTAATCATGACTGAGTTTTGAGAGTGGCATATCAACTTTTCACCAATAAGCATAAACGATGAGTCTCCCTTCTTGTATTTGTACTTAAAAGACTTGCATCATATTTTTCCAAATCAGTTTCATGTACCATGTGGATTTGTTTTCTTTATTTCTAGATTTGCTTGAGGGCAAGCAAAGGTTAAGTGTGGGGGGATTTGATAACGCTCAAATTGAGTATGTTTTTAGTAGCGTTGTCCGTACTTTTGTATAAGTTATTTGGATATTTATCTATGGTTTTGTTACTTTATTGTATCAAAGTGTGTTTGCAAGTTATTTGTAGCCAAGTGCAGGAAAAGTGAAGAAAAGAACGAAGAAATCAAGTTTTTCACAAGTACGAAGAATTCTGAATCAAGGCTAGAGTTTGGAAGCATTTCGAGAGTACAAGAGCCAACCATTCGAGCTTCAAAGTCCCAAGGATGATCCTAAATGAAGTCTTATTGAAGTATAAAGACCCACGACCAAGCACGATTCAAACGGAGAGCTTAAACACGAAATCGAGCGAAAACCACCTAGGGACGAACCCCCAGCCGGGCGGATCCCCTGCGTCTGATGCACCTTTTTTTATCTTGAAGTTCCTTGAAGCTCCATGAATGATCAAGAAGGATCTAGACCCCTATTTCCTGGCATCTTATGACCCTTTGGCCCCAAGGCAAGCATTGAATACCCTAAGGCCTTCCTAGTAGTATAAATATGGTGTTTTGGCTAGTGTTTTCATCATCCAATTATCAACCATCTCTACTACTCTCTATTATCAATCTTACTTTCTCAACAAAGCCATAAAAACTATACTAGAATTCCAAGAAATTCCCAGAAGTTTAAAGAAGAAGGAAGCCATTTTAGAAGGTCAAGAACACCAAGTAGTCTTCAAGGCATCCAAGCCTCAATTCTTGTAATCTCTACATACTTTGTAAGAACATTTTAATCATGTTTATGAATCCTTTAATTTCTGGAAATATGTCTTTGATTGCTATGAGTGGCTAGTATCTTTATACAATTGATTGAATGATGTTTGTGGAATGATGATTTGTTAATGATTGTCATAACATGTTTTCTTCAATTTCAAGCTATTTCTAAGATCTATCTATGCTTATGATTCATGTGACATTGTTTTATCAACCCGTATTGATTGTTAAACATATCATAGGACGAAAGGGATTTGTTAATCAATCAAATGTTACCTTTTGTCTATGATTGGCTACCTTTTGTATTGACCATTTCTTAAGTGGTTTGATCTAACACGAAGCAAAATTGTAGTTTTTAACATGTTTGTGAAACGAACCATGAATCAAACTAGTTAATACATGAAGTAGTCTTGAATTGAGTGATTAAACCTTAAGCTTGTTTTTGTCACTTCAGGTCTTGACGAAGATTAAAAGTTTTGAAAACAATAGATTAGATCACCATCTAATTCATATAATCAACATGTTAAAATGTTTATCACAATCATACGAATCAGACTTCCCAAACTAGTTTAATCAAGTGTATTTTTTAAATCATTTGAATCTTTATAATCTTCATCATTTGGTTGTTAGAATTGTTAGCATCGAATTTTAAACCATCTAAACACACTAATCCCCGCGAACGATCCCGGCTTACTGATATGTGAGAAATCACATATCCTTTTTATACCAAAAATGGCCTTAAAATGAACAAATTGTGCAAATTATGCTTGTATATTGCCTGTTTTGTCATTTGTGATGTGTAGGTACGGATATTGCAAAAATCACAAGAAAACGGTCAAAACCGGACAAACACGGACACGGGAATGGAAAGAGTGCACAAGAGCCGAGAGTTTCTAGCAAATGGTCAACAAAGTCAACCTTGGTCAACCTTTGGTCAACCACAAAACGACAAAACCCTCAAAATCCCAAAAGAGCCCTTAATGTTAAATCATTTTGCACTAAAAGCCCTAAATTGATAACACCGTTAGTCCTTTGTTAATAAAGAACTAACGGTCGTTAGCTCTTTATAACCAAAACCCTTAAATCCTTTTACCCGGCCCAACTCTTTAATAATAAACCCATAGCCCAAACCATTTTACCCGAGCCCAAAGTCAAATCCTCTTTTCCCCGGTCAAACATAAACGTATAAAAGTAAAAAATAAGCGGGAAAAGTTGTTGTTACTGTTCATCGTCGTCCCAAGTAATTACCCTGCTCAAATTAAGCAGGTAAATCCAATTCCCCTCAATCCAGCGTAGCTAAGAAGATTCCAAGTACCAAGTGATGACTCAGCATCAAAAAACGTCATTCCAAAGCTTATGATTGGTCAAGCTCTGTCAAGAGAATGCCACGCGGGCTACAAACAAACACACCAAAAGATGGGAAATTACACTAAACTTAGTGTAAAAGAAGCACAAAGCCTCTGACACAAGGATTGCCACGCTGGCAATCCGTGTGATCACATTTTTGATCCAAGGGCTAAGAAGGGGCATCCAATGATTGGCAATGATTGAAAGGTCAAGATCAGAGCAAGCAGGAGCGTCTTTGAGGACCTAGAAGCATCCATCTCCTCCTATAAATACAAGCCTCACTCACTCACAAGGAGATATCTAGGAGTAGTGTTAATATAGCTTAGTGTAGTTTTTTTTAAATAACTTTTAAATTTAGCTTGTTGTAATGTCTTAATTCAGTCATTGTAATCTCTTTTTCAAGCTTGTAATTAGTACTCTTTTATTAATAAAAGTGTGTGTTCATTTTAATGTGCAATTTATGTTTTACTTAATAAGCAATTTGGTTTATTAAGCTCTTAATTAATCAAATAAGTTCTTAATAATATGTCTTAATCTCTACACAAGCTAGTATTCACTTAGTTAAGCTCTCAAAAGCTTAACTAAGCTTATTGACACTTAATTTCACCCAAATTTACCACAGCTTAAAAATGGAAGGGAAGCCAATAAAGGATGGGCTTCCGGACCTCACCAGCTTATTGGAGCTTGTTGATAGCTCAACAGAGCATTTATAAGCCTTGTTTTGTGCAAAGGCAGTTGTAAGTTCTCTCTTTACATTTTGTAGCTTAAAATTGCATTTTAGCTTATTATTGTTTAATAATAGCTAATATCTATTTAGTGTAGCTTATTAATGCTTATTATAGATGTAAGATGCTTATTATGTGTAATTGTTAGATTAGAACTTAATTTGCTTGTCATTTGTCTTAAAACAATTAAAAACCAAAAATATTAGCATAGTGTTATAGCTTATTATTTTAGCTTAAGTGTTTGCTTAAATCTGTTCATTAGGATTGTTAAAGGCTTATTAATATCTGGTATTTGATATTTGTTCATTAAATCTCATTTTTTATAAGCTAAGTATAGATTTGAGGAAAATAAAGGAGTGTTTGGGTCAAGCAGTATTGACTCAAAGTTATTACTATTTAATACCATTTGATCCTTTAATTTCATTTTAAATCCCATATCTAGGTTTATAAGAGTAGGATTAATAAGTTTAAATAGGCTTAATCTGCTAGTTTTAATCAGTTCCTTTATAATTTTAGGCTAAAGTCTGTTTTAGTTGTTAGTTTTAATTAGCTTGCTCTTAGATAGGTGTTTTAAAGGTGTAGTAACCTAGTCTCTTAGCCTGCATCAAGTTATTTTGAGTTTGGTTATGAAATATGTCAATTGCATCAGCAACTAAAACAGACAAATGACCCTATTTCAAGCTTAATTTTCAGAGGGTATAAGTAGTTTTTAGGTTTTAAAATTCAAAGCACAAGAAGATCTTAGGTCATATTCAATATGTTTTAGCTTATTTTGTTCTAAAAAATTCATTTAGTAATCTGTTTTTAGCTTTGAAAATTGCATTTTGTCTTTTGAAACACCAAAAGTAAACTCAGCATACTAAGTGTAATAAGCTGTTTTCAAATAGCTTTTTCTTTGCCCATTTGTTTTTCAAAATAGTTTTTAAGACCTGTTTCTAGTAGCTTTTAGGCCAAGGTTTAAGTAGGTGTAGGGCTTATAGCTACAAGGATCCATTTGCTTATTTGGAATTAAGCTTAAAGTTGCCCTTAAGGCCTGTTTGGTTAGCAGTTTTTATCAAAGTGCTTATTTGTGATTTTTAGCTTATTGTCATAAGTTTTTGTTTAGTTTCTGTCTTAACTAGCTTATTAGGTTAAAATTAAATTGTTTGTAGCTGATTAGGTCCAGGATTCAGCTTATTTTAGCTTTTCATAGAAAAACCAAAAATATCAAAAATAGCATAAGTAGCTTTTTCATTGTGCTTTTTCACTGCTTAATTGAATTTCAAATTGTCTTTTGTTTGCATTTTCAAATAGATTTTAGATAAAGGTTTAAGGTAGTATATGGCTTATAGTCATAAGGATCTGTTTGGGTGTTTAAAAATAAGCTCAAAGTTGCTTAGAAGTGTGTTCGGTATTTAGATTAGTAATTAGTACTTATTAGTGCTTTTCAGCTTATGTCTTGTTATTTTAGCTTAAGTTTAGTCCAGCTAACTTATTAGGGTAATGTTAGGATAGCCATAGCTTATTAAGTTTAAGCTTATTCCAAGCTTATTTTGTTCTTTGAGTTTTTTTATAAAGTTTAAAAAGAGTTAAAATGTTATCTGTTTTAAGCTCTATTCAGCTTATTTAGTGACTTACAAAAAAGTTGTTTTCACAAAAATAGCTTTTTATAAGCTGTTTTACAACTTTGCTTTTTAGGTTTTTGCAAAAATAAAAAAAAAGGGAAACCAAGGAAGTCGGGGGTGAGCAAGACTCGAACCCCCGACCTCAACCTAGTCTCACCCTTTTATAAGCCTCAACACACACACCCCTCACCAGCATGCCCTTGGGACTTTTACGTCCTTCTTTGCATTATCAATTCTTTTACCCTATTTTTTGAGCTTTATGTATAATAAGCACTTCGAGTGCTATTTTGATTTTTCCCGGCTTATTGAGTTTAGCACTTTAGGATTTCTCATTTTTCCTGCATCCTGCTTTTCATAAGCTATTTTTAGAAAAAAATTAGGATTTTTAGCTTGAAGTTTTATATTTTTCGTGAATTAATTTTGTTATAAACTTTAAAAAATCATAAAAAATAGAAAAATAATCAAAAAAATAATTTTCTTTTTTTATAAAATTTTCTTTTATCATATTCTAGGCTTAGGTTGAAATTTACTTCCGTAGGGTTAATATTTTGAAAATTCACTTTTTAAAGAACGGGATTCGATCCCCGTTCTTGTTTTCTTCGTTTTTAAGCTTTAATCACTCTCGGTTTAGAATTTCCTTAGCATTTTCTTTTTAAATAGTCATTTAGGATTAGAAAAAGTTTAGATAATCATTTAGGGATTAATTTAGTTCAATTGCTTATTTGTCACGTTTTCTTTAATTACCGTTATTTGAATTTAATTGCTTAGTCGTTAATTTTTCTTGCTTGTTTAAATTGTTTTTAATTGTAGATTTAGAAAATTAATCCAAAAAGTTTGAACCAATTCAAGTCATTGTCCAAATAACAAACGAGGTCTCAATTTCATAAGTCTTTGGGAAAACGACCCGGTAATCACTTACCGGTTTAACGTGTGATATTTTTGTGTAGATTTTTACTTTAAATCTTTGTCCTCAAGGATTTTTAGTAAATTTCTCTATACTTTGGATATTATTACGTATATACTTGAGACGTATCACTTACCATACAATCTCTTGCTATCAACGGACGAGTACACTTGCTCGTATGTGTTGCTAAGAAATTCGGTATTCGTGTTATAAATTTAAAACTTGTCCGTATCGCACGCATCAACATCTAGGCCAATTTAATATCTTATGGCTAGTTTTCTGAAGCCTAACGCGCACATTCATCACAAGAAGCAACAGTAAAAGGATCTAAAATCCAACTTTCATGCAATCATA
>BQNB010062257.1:0-36152 GCA_026074375.1 Tanacetum coccineum
AGACTTGATTTGTAATAACTTTTAGACTTGTTATCGTATTGTGGATTTGTTGAATGGTAATTTATGGTATTGTGGATTTGTGGTATTGTAACTGTGATTTGTTATTGCCGAATTCTGGATTTGTTGAAATGTAGATTTTTTCCGGAAAAAATTCCGGAAAAAATCTGGAAATTAACCAAATGCGTGCAGTTTTTTTTTATTCCCAGGCATAAATTAGGGTCGACATTGTCGACCCTAAACTCAGTCTTAGGGTCGACAATGTCGACCCTAACCTTAGTGGAAGAATGATGTGGAATCCCACTACTACACTTTTAATTAAATATCACACTTTGGGTCGACAATGTCGACCCAAAGTTGCAAAAGGAATGTCGACCCAAACAATTTAAATATTAGTTTGTTTTATATATTAAAAAGATTTTAATAAATAAAAAAGTGTAGGGTCGACAATGTCGACCCAAAGTTTCAAAGGGGATGTCGACCCTAAGTTAAGTCAACTTTTTTGGTGGAAATATTGTGGTCCCCACTGTCGACCCAAAATACAAAGGAATATGTCGACCCAAAGAATTTTGGGTTGAGAAATTTAGATCGAGAACTTAGGGTCGAAATTGTTGACCCTAAGTACTTTGGGTTGACACCTTTGTAACTTAGGGTCGAAAATGTTGACCCTAACCCCTTATATTGTTGTAGTTATAGCTTGGAAACGGGTCAGAATCGGGACTTTTGGCTTCGTACGCCTAGAATAACGACTCCCGGGCTTCGTTTCTTGGTTTCTTTTGCTTCCTTTCTGTATTTGGTACTTCTTAAGATCACTTAGGATCTATTAGAGCAAAGGATTGCTTCTATGAAGGGTTATAGAGGAGGAAGTGGGGGATGAAGAAAAATGAATGATTTAGGTTCCTATTTATAGTAGTTTGAAGGCAAAAGAGTTAAGGAACACTTAGGATCTTTGGTCATTGGACTATGGAGGTATAGCTAGGTGATGATAGTTGATTGCTTGTAGCATATGCTGTAGTGCGTATGAGGGTCTAGGGATAGTAGATTGATGTGGTCGGAAGTGTTTTTTGGTCTTGTTTGGGTGTCACGGCTAGAAGATGGACAAAATCGGCCATCAAGATAATTTGTCTTCAGTTTTGGCATGGAAAGGTAAGATCAGGAGTGTATGCTGCTAAGGGTTTCTAGAAGGGGTTAATGAAGGTTATTTGCACGTGAATGGTTGAAACGGTTCAGTTAATGGTTTGAAGGGTGCGGGCATAATTTTGGGTTTTTCCGATCTAGGGTTTCACAAGTTTTCAAGTCTTTATTTCGTGTATAAATGGATTATGGATAGTCCAATATATGTAGCCTAGGTACTCTGTATAGGATGGATTAGCAAAGATTAGCCAATTGGTTTGGGTTCTTTTTAAACGGATTAGATTGAAGAAATGTGGTCACGGTTTGTTAGCACGTTTAGGGTTTTCTTGACTTTTATTGGTTGTTATATTTGCACTTACTCTTGATTATGAATGATGGAATACAGGATCTAGTGGCTTATAGAAGTATTAATCAATGATGTGTGGTCGTTGTTTAAGTTAAAAAGGTTGAAATTTTATGAATAAGACGTAGCTTGGAATTAGGGTTCTATAAGGTTTTAGGTTTTTCTAGCTTTTCGTAATTCTCAGTATATTATTATAGAAAGGAAATGGTTTATGTATGGTTAAAGGTTTGTAACTCATTTTATGGGTTTAAAAATGGACTCTTGTTGGCTTTACTTGAGAATGAGATGGTTGAAAATGAGGGGTTGGTCTGTAAAAGTGAAATGTAAAAATCAACAATTAGGGCACTATTAGGGTTTTCATGGATTCGTTTTCTTTGTATAATTGAAGTAGAAATGATGAAATGATAATGATTATGATTGAGTATGTTGGTAATTTTAAGTTATTATAACTTATTTAAGTATTGGGTTCGGTTTACAATGTATATTATAAAAACGGAAGAGGGGAACGTAGTCTTGGTTTAGAAACTTGCTCGGTTTTTAGGGATTAGGTTCTTTGATTTAGGTTTTGATTGAAAAAAGAGGTATGAAAGCTTATGAATTGAATAATTAGGGTTTACACATTACAGAATGAGTATAGTAGCTTGTACATAAGTTGTGGTCAATAAATTGGAATGAAAACGGAGGTAATAGGGTTTTTTAGAGATTCATGCTTAATGACTGTATTTGAGCTTTAAGGACTTGTACCTTTCTTGAGATAGAATGTATATTCATATGAGATGTTATGGTACTTAAGGACTTTATAAGACAAATTGAGAACCAATTAAATTAAAAAGTTAAAACTATTAGATGTGATAATGGTACAGAATTCAAGAACAGTGATTTTATTGAATTATGTGGGTCAAAAGGGATCAAGAGGGAATACAGTAATGCCAGAACTCCACAGCAAAATGGAGTTGCTGAAAGAAAGAACATGACCCTTATTGAGGCTGCTAGGACTATGCTAGCAGATTCATTTTTACCTAACACTTTTTGGGCTGAAGCAGTTAGTACTGCTTGTTATGTTCTTAATAGGGTATTACTGACCAAGCCTCATAACAAGACACCTTATGAACTTGTAACTGGTAAAATACCAATCATAAGCTACATAAGACCTTTTGGGTGCCATGTGACCATCTTGAATACCATTGACCATCTGGGCAAGTTTGATGGGAAACCAGATGAAGATTTTTAGTTAGGTATTCTCTACAAAGCAAGGCTTTTAGGGTATATAATTTAGAAACCAAGAGAGTTGAAGAAAACCTGCATATCACCTTTTTAGAGAATAAACCAAATGTTGCAGGGAAAAGACCAACTTGGCTATTTGATCTTGATTATTTAACTGATTCAATGAATTATCAACATGTAAGATCAGAGAATCGAGCTAACAAACATGCAGGTCCACCAGAAGCTAATCAAAATGCAGGTACAGAAGACAATATTGATGTAGGGGATTCTGAAAAAGAAGATGAATCTGCTCAAGACTACTTTGTACTACCAATATGGTCTTCTTATTCTTCAACAATCAAGAGATCAAGAGCAGAGGATGCAGGTGCAGCACCTCACAAACATCCTGATTTAAAGACAGATGAGAAGCCAGTAGATAAGGAAGATCAAGTATTTTTGGATGAACTTGAAAGACTTAAGAGGCAAGAAAAGGATGCTAATGATGCAGCTGAAGCTCTCAGGAAGGAGTTTGCACAAGAAACTGAGAATTTGCTTATACATGTAGGAGCTGCTAAAGCTAGCAGGACTAACATAGTTAATACTGTTAGCACACCAGTTAGTACTGCTAGTCCTTATGATGGAATATCCCTCTCTGATCCAACCAATCATGAACAAGATGATTCAGAAATACCTGCACTTGAGGACATTTATCAAAATCCTACTGATGGTATTTTTACTAATTCATCTTATGATGATGAGGGTGCAGTGGCTGATTTCACAAATTTAGAATATGTTGTGAATGTTAGTCCTATTCCCACATCAAGGATTCATTCTATTCACCCTTCAACTTTAATACTTGGAGATCCAAAATCAGCAGTTCAAACAAGAAGTAAAGTGACTAAAAGTTCTGGAGCCCATGCTTTTGTAAGTTATGTTCAAAAGCAAAGGAGAAATAATCATAAGGACTTCCAGCATTGTTTATTTGCTTGTTTCTTGTCTCAAAATGAACCCAAGAAGATTTCAGAAGCACTTGAAGATGAAAGTTGGGTTGATGCTATGCAAGAAGAATTGCTGCAGTTCAAGATTCAGAAAGTTTGGATTCTTGTAGATTTGCCTTATGGGAAGAAGGCTATTGGAACAAAATGGGTTTATAGAAATAAGAAGGATGAGAGAGGAGTTGTTGTCAGAAATAAAGCAAGGTTAGTTGCTCAGGGACATAGGCAAGAGGAAGGGATAGATTATGATGAGGTTTTTGCTCCTGTGGCAAGGATTGAAGCCATTAGGATCTTTTTAGCCTTTGCCTCTTACATGGGCTTCATAGTCTATCAAATGGATGTGAAAAGTGCCTTCCTTTATGGCAAAATTGATGAGGAGGTCTATGTGTCTCAACCACCAGGTTTTCTAGATCCTAAATATCCTCAGAAGGTCTACAAAGTGGTGAAAGCTCTCTATGGGTTACACCAAGCTCCTAGAGCCTGGTATGCTACTTTATCTACTTTCTTGTTGAAGAATGGATACAGAAGAGGAACTATTGACAAGACTCTTTTCATAAAGAAGGACAAACATGATATCATATTAGTTCAAGTTTATGTGGATGATATCATCTTTGGTTCTACAAAGAAATCTTGGTGTGATGAATTTGAGGCATTAATGAAGAGTAGATTTCAGATGAGTTCTATGGGAGAGCTCACTTTCTTTCTTGGATTACAAGTCAAACAGAAAGCAGATGGTATCTTTATAAGTCAGGATAAATATGTTGCAGAAATCCTGAAGAAGTTTGACTTTGTCAATGTTAAGACTGCTAGTACACCAATTGAGACCCAGAAGCCTTTAGTCAAGGATGAGGAAGCCAGTGATGTGGATGTCCATCTTTATAGATCCATGATTGGTTCCTTAATGTACTTGACTGCTTCTAGGCCTGATATTATGTTTGCAGTCTGTGCTTGTTCTAGGTTTCAGGTCACTCCAAAGACCTCCCATCTAAGTGCTGTCAAGAGAATTTTTAGGTATCTAAAGGGCAAACCCAAACTGGGCCTTTGGTATCCTAGAGTGTCCTCATTTGACCTGGAAGCCTACTCAGATAGTGACTATGCTGGAGCAAATCTTGACAGGAAATCCACAACAGGAGGTTGTCAATTTCTTGGCAGGAGACTTATTTCTTGGCAATGCAAAAAGCAGACCATTGTGGCTACTTCTACTACAGAGGCAGAATATGTTGCTGCTGCAAGCTGTTGTGGGCAAGTTTTGTGGATTCAAAATCAAATGTTAGACTATGGGTTCAATTTCATGAACACAAAGATCTACATTGATAATGAAAGCACAATATGCATTGTAAAGAATCCAGTATATCATTCCAAAACAAAGCATATTGCTATTAGGCACCACTTCATAAGGGATGCTTATGAGAAGAAACTTATCCAGGTGCTTAAAATCCACACTGATGACAATGTAGCTGATCTTCTAACCAAGGCATTTGATGTTAGTAGGTTCCAGTTCTTGGTTGTTACTATTGGGATGATCAATCCATAAGCTGCATTAGTTAAGGGGAGGCGATATGAATTGTTGTATAGTTTATATAAACTGTTTAGTGTGCAGAAGCATTTTTAACCATCGGTGATGAATTTCAAGAAGTTCATTGGGTTTTCAAGAGTCATTGGGAAGAGATAAAGACGGTATTGAAGTATTGTTGTTGCCAAACTTGTTCATTTTTTGATTGGCACAAGTTAGTACCGACAGTGCAAAGTTAGTACCGTTGGGCAAAGATAGTACCGCTATAGAGACGTTGAAGAAAATACCGCCAAGGGTACAAAGTGTAAATTGAAACGGTTTCATTGATTTTAGGTTTGCTAAACCTATATAAACCCATCTCAATTGCACAGTTCACTTACGTAATCACTCTCAAATACTTTCTTCCATACAAGCCCTAATCTCTCTCTCACCGACGATCACTAATTCAACCACAATGGCTGTTCTTGAATCGTGCCCTAAGCACAATATGGTCGCTTATTTAGAGAAGACTGAAGGGAATGCAGAGTTTCATGAGGTTATTGATTTTCTTGCGCGAAGCTCCATTCATCATGCTCTCACTGTAAGTCCAGTAGTCTCTACTACATTTGTTGAACAATTTTGGATGTCTGCTAAATCCAAAATAATCAACAATGTAAGGTACATTACTGCCAAAGTAGCTGGCAAGCCTGTATCTATCTCTGAAGCATCAATAAGAAGTGACCGTCTTTTTGATGATGCTGATGGGATAGATTCTCTACCTAATCAGGCTATATTTGATGCTATACAGCTCATGGGTTATGAAAGGGATTTAACTGTTCTAACATTTAACAAAGCTTTGTTTTCACCCCAATGGAGGTTTCTATTTCATACAATGAATCATTGTATTAGCTCAAAAAGCACCTCTTGGGATCAAATTCCCACTAACATTGCCACTGCTGTCATTTGCTTAACATCTAATCAGAAATATGATTTTTCTAAATTAATCTTTGATGGTATGCAAAGAAGTTTGTAATGTATCCACGTTTTATTTCAATCTTTTTGGATAAACAGCTAGTGAATGTACCAGTACCTTTAGATCATTTTCCTGTAATTGCTTTGACAAGTAAAGTTTTCACCTTTATGGTTAAAAAGGGTAAACATTTTTCGGGGAAAGTCACACCTTTATTTGCTTCTATGTTGGTACAATCTACTATGGATGAGGGTGCTACTTCAGAGAGACCATCTGAACCACAACCTACACCCTCTCCTCCTCACCCAAGTGAAGCAAATGTTAAGATTCAGTCTGACCCATCACCTGGACCTTCACCTACTCCTAATATTCCTGATTCTATTCCAGAGGTTTTTGGTGGGAATCATGGAGGTCAGTCATCCAACGATAAATCCTTTTCAGGGAATAAGGGTGACATGACACTCCAAAGTGTCTATGATCTTTATATCTCTTTGTGTACATAGGTTACAGATCAAGCCAAGGAAATTAAACACTTGAAGGCACAGATCAAGAAGCAAGCCAAACCTGTTATTACACACCACAGAGCTTGGATGAAGAGTGTATCCTTGAAGCAAAGATTGGCAGGAAAGAAATCCTTGAAGTCAAACTGGATGCAAAAGGAGTCTGTATCCAAACAGGGGAGGAAGTCTGCCAAAGCTGAACCTTCAGTCCATAAAGATCCATTGTTTGATGAGCTTGATGATGATGAAATTGATAATATGGACACTGAGGATGCTCAAGATGTGGGGAGGACAAGAAATGGAGTGAATGCAGAGAAAGAGGGTACTGAAGATGCAGTTAGTACTGAAGATGTAGTTAGTACTGACAAAGAAAAAGTTAGTACTGACAGATCAAAAGTTAGTACTGACAGATCAAAAGATAGTACCGATAAGGAGGAAGAAGGTACCGACAAGGACAAAGATAGTACCGTTAGCCTAGATGAAGGTACTGATGATCGAACTGAAGCAAGAAGTGCTACTCCAATCACTTCAACAACCACTCCTACAATGTTTGGAGATGATGAAACTATTGCTCAGGTTCTTCTCAACATGAGCCAAGCCAAAGCAGTTTCAAGAGAAAAGGAGAAAGGAGTTGAGCTTAAGGATGTTGAAGAGACTGAGAGACCTAGGCCTACTTCAACTAGATCACTATTGACTTTAAAGCCTCTTCCAAAGATTGATCCAAAAGATAAAGGGAAAAAGAAAATTGAAGAGGAAGATGAGTCTGATACTGAATCTGAGGATATTCCTGAAGCTGAAAAGAAGTTTAAGCAACTTGCTAGGGATGAAGAGATGGCTAGAAAGTTACAAGAGGATTGGAAAACAGAAGAAGAAAGAAAAAGATTAGCTAAGGAAGAAGCTAAAAAGACTGCCCTTTCAGATGAATATGACTTCATTCAAGCAAGAATTGAAGCTGATAGACTTCTAGCTCTAAGACTTCAAGATGAAGAGAGAGAGCAGTTCATTGTAGAAGAAAGAGCAAAGTTCCTTCATGATACCATTGCAGCTCAAAAAAGATTTCTTGCAGAACAAAGAGCTATTGCAATCAGCTTAGGAATCAAATGATGACTTATCTGAAGCATGTTGGAAACAAGAAACACTCAGACCTGAAGAGCAAAACTTTTGAAGAAATACAAGCTTTGTATGAGAAAGTGAAGAGGTTTGATGAAAGTTTCACTGCTGTTGGTTCCACTGAGGATGAGAGAAGGATTAAGGAGATGAATGAAGGGGTAAAAGACACTGATCAGAAGAGATTAAAGGAAGAAAACGTAGAAAAGGTACCTGCTAAGGTAGAAGTGATAGAGCAGGGTTCAAAGAAGAGAAAAGGGGTTATATCAAAATGATTGCAAGGAAAAAGCCAAGAAAATAGTCAGATGATGACAGTGATGATGAACATAGAAAATGCCTAAAGATTGTTACATTTGAAGGTACCTTAGATAGTGAGATAATGGAGAAGAAATCTGTCATTGCTAGATTGGACAAGGTATCATCACCAGATGGAGACTATCTTGTTATATACAGAGCAAATGGGAACTTCAGGGCATTCAACTATCTGATGGAGGTCTTCATATATTTGATAGGCATGATTTATTTAACTTGTATGAGTTGATGATGGAGCAGTACTCAGAAATTACATTAGAAGGATTTGAGTTGATTCTTTGGGGAGATTTGAAGATAATGATGGAATCCTCAACTGAGGAAAATGATCAAAGTGATTTCTGGAGTAATCAACAAGATTGGAAGATTATCACTTGGTGATTGTATAAAGCTTGTGGAGTTTGCATTATGGAGCTTGAAGATGGGATTGTCATTCATATGTTAGTTGAAAGAAGATATTGGAGAGAGATAAGGGCTTGTATGGCAGAAAATATTGGAGAGTGATTACGTAAGGGAAGTATTCAATTGATATGGGTTTATATAGGTTTAGCAGACCTAAATCAATGAAACCGTTTCAAGTTACACTTTGTACCCTTGGCGGTATTTTCTTCAATCGTCTCTGATAGCGTGGTGGTACTAGGTACTAACTTTGCCAACGGTTCTAACTTTGCCTGTCGGTATAACTTGTGCCTTTCAAAAAAAATGAAAGTTTGGCAACAACAATACTTCTAATACCGTCTTTATTCTTTCAATACTCTTGAAAAACCAAAGAAACTTCTTGAAATTCATCCACCGATGGTTAAAAATGTTCGCACACTGAAACATTCATACAACTAATACCATAATTCATATGCATCCCCTTCAACTAATGCAGCATATGGACTTGATCATCCCAATAGTACAACCAAGAACTGGAACCTACTTACATCAATGCTCTTGGTTAGAAGATTCGCTAATTTCGATCAGTGTGGATTTTAAGTACCTGCTATAAGTATTTCTCATAAGGCATCCCGATGAAGTAATGCCTAATGGCACTATGCTTTTTTGTTTTGGTGTGATTACTAGAATTTGACAATGCATTAGTGCTTTATTTCAATGTAGATCATTGTGTTCATGAAACTAAACCATAGCCCAAACATTTATTGTGAATCTACAAAACTTGTCTCACAGCCAATTGCCTAGCAGCAAACACAATATTCTGCCATTGTACAGTAGAAGTAGCCATATAATGGTCTGCTTTTTGCATTGCCAGAAAAATAAGTCTCCTGCCAAGAAATTGACCCAATCTCTGATTGGAGCCCTCCCTGTTGGGTTTCCTGTAGATTTTGCTCATGCTCTAGACACTATCTTAGTAGGCTTCCAGGTCAAATGAGGACACTCTAGGATATCAAAGACCCAGTTTGGGTTTGCCCTTTAGATACCTAAAGATTCTCTTAACATCACTTAAATGAGAGGTCTTTGGAGTGACCTGAAACTGAACAAGCACAGACTGCAACATACTATCAGGCCCTAAGAAGCAGTCAAATACATTAAAGACCCAATCAATGGATCTATAAAGATGTACATCCACATCACTGGCTTCCTCATCCTTGACTAAAGGCTTCTGGGTCTCAATTGGTGTACTAGCAGTCTTAACATTGACAAAGTCAAACTTCTTCAGGATTTCTGCAACATATTAATCCTGACTAATAAAGATTACCTCTGCTTTCTTTGTGATTGTAATCCAGAAAGATGGTGAGTCTCCATAGAACTCATTCTAAAATTACTCTCATTAATGCCTCAAATTATCACACAAGATTTCTTTGTAGAACCAAAGATGATATCATCCACATAAACTTGTACTAAGATGATGTCATGTTTGTCCTTCTTAATGAAAAGAGTCTTGTCAATAGTTCCTCTTCTGTATCCATGCTGCAACAAGAAAGTAGATAAAGTAGCATACCAGGCTCTAGGAGCCTTGTTGTAACCCTTAGAGAGCTTTACGACTTTTGTAGACCTTTTTTAGGATATTTTAGGGATCTATAAAACCTGGTGGATGAGACACATAGGACCTCTTCATCATTTTACTTCCATAAAAGAAGGCACTTTTCAATCCATTTGATAGACTATGACCCATGTAAGAGGCAATGGCTAAAAGATCCTAACTGGCTCCATCCTGGCCACAGGAGCACAAAACCTTCTTTCATATCTATCCCTTCCTCTTGTGCCTATGTCCCTGGGAAACTAACTTGCTTTATTTCTACAACAACTCCTCTTCTCTTCCTTCTTTTTTTTATAGGACCCATTTTGCTTCCAATTGCCTTCTTCCGATGAGGCACAATCTACACGACATCCAACTTTCTGAATCTTGAACTCTGCAGCAATTCTTCCTGATAGCATCAAACCAAATCTTTCATCTTCAAAGTGCTCAGAAATCTTCTTGGTTCATTTTTGAGACACGAAACAAGAAATAAACAATGCTGGAAGTCATTATGATTATTTCTCCGTGCTTTTGAACTTACTTACAAACTAAGCATGGGCGTCAGAACTTTTAGCGACTTTTACTTCTTGTTTGAATGCTGATTGTGATCTCCAAGAAATTAAAGTTGAAGGTATGAGTATAGTGATTCCTTGATGTGGGAATTGGACTAACATTCTTAATATTTCAAAATTATGAAGGTCAGACTGCACCCTCATCATTACAAGATGAATTGTAAAAATACCATCAGTAGGATGTTTATAAATGTCCCTCAAGTGAGGTATTTTGAATCATCTTGGTCAGCTTGGTTGGTTTAGTGAAGGATAGTCCATCCAGTAGGACTGGCAGTACTAACTGGTGTGCTAATAGTATTAACTATGTTAGTATGCTAGCTTTAGCAGCTCTGCAGTATATAAGCAATTTCTCAGTTTCTTGAGCAAACGCTTCCTGGAAGGCTTCAGGCTGCATCTTTAGGCTCTTTTCTTGCTTTAAGTCTTTCAAGTTCATCCAAAAAGACTTGATCTTACTTATCCACTGGCTTCTCACATGTCTTTAAATCAGGAACTGTTTGGTAGGTGATTCACCTGCATCCTTTTCTATTGATCTCTTGACTGTTGAAGAATAATAAGACCATATAGGTAGTACAAAGTAGTCTTGAGCATATTCATCTTCTTTTTCAGAATCCCTTATATCAATAATGTCTTCTGTACCTGCATTTTGATTAGCTTCTTGTGGACCTGCATGTTTGTTAGCTTGATTCTCTGATCTTATAGGTTGATAATTCATAGAATCAGTTAAATAATCAAGATTAAATAGCTAAGTTGGTCCTTTCCCTGCAACATTTGGTTTATTCTCTAAAAAGGTTATATGTAGGTTTTTTCAACTCTCTTGGTTTCTAAATTGTATACCCTAAAAGCCTTGCTTTGTAGAGAATACCCAACTAAAAACCCTTCATCTGATTTCCCATCAAACTTGCCTAGATGGTTAATTGTATTCAAGATGGTCACATGGCACCCAAAAGGTCTTATGTAGCTTATGATTGGTATTTTACCAGTTACAAGTTCATAAGGTGTCTTATTATGAGGCTTGATCACTAATGCCCTATTAAGAATGTAACAAGCAGTACTAACTGCTTCAGCCCAAAAAGTGTTAGGTAAAAAAATGAATTGTAGATTAGTCCTGCAGCCTCATAAGGGTTCCAGTACTTTTTTCAGCAACTCCATTTTGTTGTGGAGTTTTGGCAATACTGTATTCCCTCTTGATCCCTTTTGACCCATAGAATTCAATAAAATCTCTGTTCTTAAATTCTGTACCATTATTACATCTAATTGTTTTAACCTTTTGATTTAATTGGTTCTCTATTTGTCTTATAAAGTCTTTAAGGATTCCGCTAGTTTCATCCTTAGTTCTTAAAAAGAACACCCAACTAAACCTGCTAAAATCATCAGTGATAACCAGGCAATAAGTCTTATGGTTTAGACTCCTTACAGATGTAGGTCTAAACAAATCCATATGAAGAAGCTGTAAGGAGTGACTAATAGAGCTCACTGATTTGGCCTTACAGGAGGCCTTGTGTTGCTTTCCTTTCTGAAAAGGCAACACAAGTAGGTCATTTTGAAAAAATCTTTGAAGGAAACCTACTTACAAGGTTTCCCTTCACAAGTTTTATTTGTTTATGTTTTTACAAGTTACCTGATCAACTCCTATGCATTGTTCGATTCATTAATTTGGGCCTTTGCAATTAAACAAGCACACCTCCTGAAGGAAACAATGTTCTCTAAGATTACAAAACTGTACATGTTATTTTGTCTAGGGATTTTACGTAATTACTTGATTTCATCAGGTCATTTAAATTCAGGAGACCAAAACAAGACATTCAGAGTCAGTTAAATAAAACCTTGTTCTTTTTGCTCATTTTGTAGACACAGACAAGAGATTAATGTGAAGTTCTTACACAAAGCACACATCCTTAAAATCTAATTTGCTGTTTTTATTATACTTTACCAGTTATGTAACCTTTACTACTCCAAACGACAACAGGGCCACCATTAAGTCTTGATATTCAACAAGGTAGGCCTTGTTTTCTAGTCATGTGCCTGGAACATTCACTATTCACTATTCCTTTGTCTGTAAACAGCTCTATGTGGATAATCTGGCGCATTAGATTAAAGAGATTAGATTCTCTTAGGGGGACCCCAAGCCTGTTTGGGCTGAGATCTGCCTAGTAGATCTTTGAACGTGAAACAATTTCTAAGACTGGATCACACCATTGTCTTTTGGCGACATTTTGCAGTAATATTATACCCCCCCCCCCCCCCACCCCCCCACCCCCATTTTTTTATCCAGTAATGGATTGTCTTTGTGTGGTCTCCAATTACAACCTGCTGAGGGCTTAACAGTAGTTTCCCTTTTTCCCCCAACAGCACTAATTACATTCACCTTAGCAGTATTAACCTTTTACTTTGAAAAACTTGTTCTAAGTGCTATTGTTTTATTAAAAGGCTTTGAAAATGGTGAATGAGTTTTATGAAAAACAGATGTTGGTCAACTGATTCAAATAGGGCTTAACAAATATTAACTTTCATAGCAGCACAAGTTAGCACTACTGTTTGTTAAAATATACCTAGCAGTACTACATTATTAGTACAGCTAGCTCTAAGCAGGATTGACTAGAATTTCCCAGTTCTAGTTAGTAACTGATGTAGGAACAAATGGTTTTTATATTCACACTTTGGCACAATTGTTCCAAAATTGGTCTATTCCCTTTGACTATATTCTTCTTCATGCTCTTATTTAGTCAGCTAGTTTAGCCATCCTCTTTTCATGGAAATCATAATCTCTAATAGATGACTAGATTTTCCATATACAAAACATGCTCTTGTATAAACCCATATCACAAACCCTTTCTTATTCAAATCTTGGATTTTTATACTGTGTGAATTGATTTTTAATAGTTTCCCTAGGAGTTTTTACTTGTTATTAGTACTAGCCGAACTAGGTTGTTCCTGTTCTTGTGTAGGGTGAGACACATGCTCATCTTCGCTATTTGATTCATACTCCTCAATTTTCGGAGCATCAGACCAAACCTTAGGTTGATCTACTACTTTGGGTTCAATTACAGTTGGTTCAGCAAGATTCACTGTGTTTTGAATCACTACCACTCTAATTCACAAGTACAAAGTCACTGGGTTTGGGTTTCAGATTCAAAGGTGAGTGTTTTGGGCATATGTATAATGAGAGTGTCTTTTCTACTTCAGGTCCAGATGGCATGTAATTTCCTGTCATGGGTGGGGTAACAAATGCATTCTCCTGCTGTAACAAACCTATCTATACAAAGGTATGTTATTTTTCTAACTCACCTTTCCTTATTCATATAACACTTTGAACACTTCATTTTCATAGCTCAAAATACCAATCTATTGTGATCCCCATTACCCAAAGCCCACATGTATCATTAGCCTCATTTGACTAAATTTTATATTTTTCCTAGACACTAAATGACAAAAGAAAATTTTATAAAAAAGAAAAATATTTTTTTATTAATTTTCTGATTTTTTATGAATTTATAAAGATTAATAACTAATTAAAACTAAGAAAATAGAAAAAGACAAAAAATAAAAGTTGTAAAAATTCTGAAAAAATAAAATTAAATAAAGAAAAAGTTTAGAATTCTAAAAATATAAAAATGCCTAATTTTTACTGTAGAAATTATAATTAATTAAACTAATTAAAATTTAACCTAAATTAAATTAAATTAAATAAATACACTAACTGTGGTTAACTGGCAAGGGACTAACAGTGTAATACCTAAAGGACTAACTGCGAAACTAAACACTAACCTAAAGCACTAACTCAGTTAACTATAAAAGAGTGAAATTACACAAATGGTCCCTGAAGTGGACCCCGATTACAAAGTGGGTCCAACAGCTTATTAAGCAAAAGTCAAAGAAGCAAAGTTGTAAAGGGGCTTGAGCTTATCATTTTCTTTAAAAGGGGCAAGTGCTGAAAGGCTCACAATAAGCCAGAAAAGTGAGCTTATGGGCTGACAGAAACTTAAAAAGCTCAAAGAGCTTATTGGCCTTTTTTTCTTTTCTTTTTCAGTTTTTAAGCACACAATAAGCAAGTTACTTAAGTTAATATGAAAATTAAGCTAAGGGAACTAAGATGAGCTAAAACCTATAAGCTTAAGCCCTAAAATAAGCTAAAGTGAAATAAGCTAAAACTGAAAATGAAAATAAAAACAGAAAAACACTACTTTTAAGCTACAATTAAGCTAACCCATTAAGCTATCTAACCTAAATAAGCTACTGAACCTACAAGACTACCCTACAGACTACTCTAAGAAGCTTAAAAATCCTAAGGCCTAATGTCAAATAAGCTAGAAAAGATGGGCTTAAACCTGGTGCTCAGCACCAGGGGAGGTCAAACAGGCCTAAAAGGGGGGTATTTTTGAGCTTATAAAATAAGCTCAAAAGGGCTTATAATGGAAAACTAGGTCAAAACAGATTAAGAGGGCCATGGATGGGACTTAAACTCAAAAATTCATTTTATAAAACAAAGATTAGACTGCTGATTTTTGAGCTTGAGTTTGGCTGATTTCAAAATTATGGCATTTTAAACACTTAATGAAACTTGGTCAATTGGTTATGACAGAGCAAGAGGTTTGGGTAAATGGCTAGAAACAACACAAAGAGCACACAAATAGGTGCTTAAGCTGCATAAGCAGCTTGAGCACTTAAGCCCACTTTTTGCTTATTGAAAATTGACAGAAAAACTTAAGGAACATAAAAAAACTTATTTTGACACTAAAACTAGGGATTAAAAAGGTTTAATAAACCCTACACACTCAGCCAAAAGTGGCTGAGTGCACTTGACCCATAACCAACACCCATATGACCCATTTTACCACTAAACCAAACACTCCCTTAAATTTCTAAAAAACATTTTACTTGTTAAATTATTAAAAATAGTTTAATAAGACTGATTAAAATGTTGAGTAGTGAGGTTTAAAACACAATATAACAAGATTTAACAAACTTAGAACACTAGAAATGATTCACTGAATATGAACAGTAGCATCAAGATTTTTAGAACTAAATTTCAATTTTTCATTAATTAAAAACTAGGTTACAAATTAGATAAGCTTATAATACTGAACTTAAATTACAAAGAAAAAATAAAAACTACAAACTAAAAACTACTGGTCTTTGTGTCTTTGTCTTCATTTCATTTATATAGCAGCTGACCCTCTTGCTTCTGTGCTTGTTGGTTTTCTTTTGTGAGGTAAAACAACTTAATTCATCTTGAGCCCTCAGATATTTTTGCTCCCTACTTCTTTGCATATGAGCCATTGATCAAGTTCGTGTGACTTAGGATTACCACGCTGGAATTGACTGTGGGGGAAGGTGTAGAGGGTACTTGGGAGGTGGTATGGCAAGAAAAACCGTGGGAAATGGTAGTTTGGGTTTTGGCGGGTACGGGGTCACAGTACAAGTGGTTCGCAGGTTTAAACGTGAAGTTTGGAAGAGATGCAATACTAGTCCCTCACCTTTCTTACTCTTTTCATTTCTTTTTGGCCGGGTTTTTAGTTATAAGTGAGGTTTGGTATTTGACAGTTATAGTCCCTCTGGTTTATTAACAAAAAGAATTAAAAAGGTTATGGGTAATTGCAAAAACAGTCCTTGTTGTTTTAATAAAAGGGAGTTTGAGTGAATTGCAAAACCAGCCCTTGTGGTATTTTCTTTCATTTTCATTATAAAACAACTTTCAAACTTGGCATTTTTAGCCCTTTTCTTTATTTTTTTTCAATTTTAATTATAAAACAAAGTTTTAAAATTTACATTTTGGTCCTTATGTTTTATAAAAAAGGGTGATTTGGGCTTGGGTTTTGTGTTGGGCCCATTGGGCTTGTATTGGGCCCAATAAGGTTTAGGTGAGGTTATTGGGCTTTTTCAAGCCCAATAAGGTTATGAAGTGGGTTTTTTGGTTAGTACAAAAGCTGAGACTGGCTGTAACTGTGCTAGGATTGGTGCCTTCAAGTCTTCACAGTCTTTGTCAATTTGCACAACATGGCTGTTTGAAATGATTGAGGCCCAATTGGTCTTCACGAAGTCCTTCATAAATATACATTGGGCTTTCCCGGCTCATCAGAGTGGGTTAAGATTGCATCCAACAGTATTCTCATTCCGGCTCCGGTTTTGACTGCTGATACTTCAGTATGACCTGACTTTGGGCATTTTTGGGACTTGGGCCTTTGATTTTGCACAGTCTTTCCAATCCATGCTCAGTTTTATCAATTTTGGCTTGGTTTTTCTGCTTTTGATGGATATCCACTTCCTTCACAATACAAATGCAAAACAAACATATATTATGGCATTTTTGTTCTTTGTTTTTTTATTATTTTTTTTATTGTTTTTAATTTATTATTTTGTATTTAAGCTCGTTTTTAGAGGTAAAAGAATATGTGTAATTAAGCCAACTTATCAAATCCCCAAACTAAGGTATTGTGTGTCCACACAATGTTATGAAGTAAACACGTAAGCCCCGTTTTCACCATTTTCTTTATTTACACTAACTACAACTAATATTTTTGGATTTTCTCATTTTTTTTTAACAAGTTAGGCTTTCTTTATTTGTTAACACTGGGATCAATAGAATAGAAGCTTCCGTAGAGTTGATCTACGGATGTTCCTGACGGATAATTTGATCGTCCTCGTATTTTCACAAGTGTCCAAGCTAAGCAATTAAACAAGATCATTGTCATATAAGTTTATATGCTAAGCCTCATACCTTTGACCTTGTGAAAATTTCAACTCCCGAACTGGATCTCACGATTGAATGTGTGTACTCATTTAATTAACCATAGACCAACTTATTTCATAGTCATAATTCAAGACGAATCATGACTCAAAAGCAAAACCATATTAAGACTTCGTACTTGATTTCGTGAGATGTAAACTTTAGAACTTTTTTTTTGCAACATTTTTAACTTCATAATCCATAAGTTTCTTTAAAGCTTAGGAATGCGTTGCTTAGTTTGAACCCCTACCTCATGTTAATGGTGCAGATATCACACTCACGACCGGTGTTCTTAGTTTAAAAACCACCCCGTTGCTAGCGTAGTGGGAAATCACATCAACACTTATTCCTAATAGGCTAGGTTAATGTCTTAGTTTGACCCTCACCTAAGACCTTTCTCTAGTAGAAATCACGACACACCAAATCCCTAGAAGTAAGAACTTCTTAGTTTGAACCCCCCACCTCGTGCTAGCGGAGCAGGATATCACGACACCTCTTTACTTGTTCCATAATATCAACTGCATGCTCTGTTATTGGCAAAATTCAATATTCATAAGCATTTTTTGCATTCACATTTTCATTCATGCTTCTTTGGCATTTATCCTTTTAAATTACTACAAAATCTCGTTTTGAAAACTCAAGTTACAAAATTTGAAGGCTTTTCCTGAAAACACGATTGACGTAGTTTGAATTAAAAATGAGTACGTATGATTAGCGATTAGAAATTCACGGGAGAGAAAACACAGGTTACTTGTATAATATTTTAGAAGAACTTTGCTTAGCGCATAAACTTATATTTAACTCTACCATTTCTCGTTCTCTTCACCATTATTAAAATTTCAAAGCAATAGAATTCGTGAAAGCATGCCGAAGGACTAGTAATGAAACTCAACACGCCCGATCAAGTCAAAAATTATTCTTATTCTACCCAAAAGAAAAGCAAAATTGTGACAAAACACTTATAATATTTTTGAAAATTTTCAATTTTTTCATTTTTTTGGTATTTTGGTGGTAAAAATGGGTTTACGTGGTAACAATGCTGCAGGAAACAATCAAATCGAAGATACCCCCCCAAACTAGAACTAAACATCGTCCTCGATGTTTTGAAGGTACTACTAATCCTAAGGCCATATTATGAGGTAAGCAAAAGATAAAACGTTAGTCGATACAGGGATTAGGATAATCGGATCCCCAAATGAGAGCTGAGGATGTGAAAACTCCTTGATGAATGACAAAACTGAGAGTCCTTCACAATCCGGTCATCCTGGACAATAAACAAAACAACAACATGAAAACACGGGTAATGTGTAAAAGATAAGCTATTACACACAACACAAAACACTTAATTACACTACATACTACTACTACTACGATAAACTATGATAAGCATGGGTGCCTCCCACGAAGCGCTTGTTTAGGGTCCGCGATGCTTGCCCATCATCAAGGATTTTATGGATCCCTTGAGGAAAAACAGAGGAAATTAAAATTATCATCGGCTTTCCATTCAAGTGACTACGATAAGTAATTGAATTGTCATGAAAGTTTCCACTCCGAGAGATACATCGGCCCTAGATAGAATGATACTTTTGAAATGCCGGGATCAAATATGGTGTCTTCATCCCCACAGGAGAGAAGATAAGGTGGAATAACGGGAATGAAAAGAAATGGGAGAAAGATCCATACAACATAAGCGAAAATGGATTCACTAGAAGGTATGAAATCTAACTCAAGGGTGGGCAAAACATTAAGCACATGAACTCGTGTTCGCTTTCTTGGAAAATATTCCCCCCACCACATCCATTGTAAGATGCCAGCTCGGGCTCAATTCTTAAAGTAGAAACGATCATACTCCCTTGAGATATGATTTGAGCGAGTTCATCGGCGAACTCCTCATGAAAATCACTCCCATTGGCAGGAGGAAACTGATCATTCGAAAGATCAAAGATAAATGAATCATATTGAGAAAAATCCACATGAGTAGTGGTACTGCCACTACTCTTCTCTTTGAAATGATCGTTATCAATGTAGAAAGCTTTATAATCCGGAAGAGATAAACAGCAGGAGTAGTGGGACTGTGCCGACTACTAGGCTCTCCAAAATAAAGCAAAAGTTCCGATTCGGGGCAAAGAATTATCCAAGGTGTTAGTCTCCTCCAAGAAAAAGGTTGGAAATGTGGAGGTAGACTTGGGTCACACAACGGAAGATGGAACAGAGGATTATCTTTTTAATGCTTCGATTTTAGCAACAAGACTATTGACATTCAACAATTTTTCACGAAGGGTATCGTCATTGATCAAAAGATGTCATCCTCAACCTTCCAACTACTGACTAACAACTCCATCACCTTACGAGCTAACTGGCTCAGAATTGGAGGTGGATGCCTCAACATACTCGACAACGTTAACAGAGAAGGAAATCTTCATCAGTCGAAGTAGAATCAACGTTAGAAATCAGAGAAATCTCTATTGATCTTTTGAAAATGACAACGAGGCGGAGAATTGTTATGAAAAAGGCACATCACACACTTTGGGAACCCCTTTGGACACACTTGGAATTGGGACACAGGTATTTCACCTAGACTCTTATGAATTCGTACCGATTTCGTTACCGAATTGTTTCAAGATGCACATTCTCCATAATTAGAGAGTTTTACGGGCTCACTATGGTGATACAAATGGTGTGAATTGCAATGGTATAATCCTCGTCATCATCATCATCACAGTAGACGAGAGGGCGATTCCAAGCCGGAGTATTGATGTACTCAGATAGCTCGTCACTTATGATTTTCACATCTTGAACAGTTTGGCTAGGAGCAATTCATTAGCACATCCTCCGGGTTGAGCGTGCTTACTTCATACAGTTGTCCCAAGCATGCAATAGAACCTTAGGCGTTTTCCAGCAAAAGAGATACGATTAAAACTTATTTGAGAAAGCTTTCAATCAAATTTTCATTAGGTCCTTCTTGGGCTTGCAAAGCTTCCATGCTCATTGGTTGAGGAGGTTGATGATTGACGGAAAATTGCGGGGTTTGAAGTTGGTCAAAACCGAAAGAATTAGAATCATAGCAAGGATTTTGCTCATGATAATAGTCTTCATTCATCGGTTACACTGAAAACGCATGAGGACCTCCACATAGTCACCAAACAAAGATATTGTATGTTGTACAACTTTGAGAATTTTGTGAGAAATTAAAGTCTTGATTGTAACACAGTTCCGATTGGATAAACGGAACTTGGGGTGAACAATCGTAACCATAATAAGCATTGTTTTCAAAATTCTCATAAGAATGAGTCGGGGGTTGTGGAGAATGGTTTGAATAATCGGGAGTGTTATTAGATGAGTATGGAGTTAAAACATTTGGTGTTTCACTCCGAATCTTACAATAAAAACAAACTCCGTCATATTCATTTAAACCACATTTTTGGCATTGACCAAAAAATTTTGGTATTTGCACACTTTTCCGAGCTTGTGGGATCTCATTAATGGTTTGTTTGGTTGCGATTAAGATATTCAGAGTTTTCGGTGGACAATTATAACCAATATGAGCACCTTTCCCACAAGACTTACAAGTGCATCGTTGACAAAAGATTCCATCTAACGAATCACCGCACCTACAACACTTTTGGTCCGATTATTGAGATTTTTGTGAGGAATTGACACTGTGGTCTTGTTTACAACTAATGGCCTCGCGGAGCATTAAACAAACGTTGGAAATGTCATTGTATTCCTTGGAAGTATTTTGAAACTTTTGAAAAGCTTTCTCCAATATCTTTCGTGTCAGGTCACATTCAAGACAATTAAGACCATGCAACAGGTTTCCACAATCGAAACAAATTCTTTCAATCTTAATGTGTTGTTGAGACGATTCGGGCATTGGAACAAGAATCTTGTTTTTGAGTTTCTCTTTTGAACAACAAAAGGCTGAAGTGTGCAAATTTCCACAAGCCGAACATGCTTTAATCGCTTTAAGGCGACAATCGAATGATGTCATAAGAATTAAATAGATAGAGGGATAAGGAAAGAATTAAGATACAAAAAAGAAGATTATTTTTGGTTTTTTCGAATTTATTAACAACATATTTCACAATTGGACAAAATCAGATAGACAACTTAAGCCAAATAATCGATCTTACTTCACGGTAGCTCTCAGAATGAAAAACGCACAGGTGAGCGGAGGAGTAGGAATAGCGCGAAGCTTATTTCTCCTTTCGGGTCGTAGTTCCTAGGAACAACCCTCCTTATACCCACTTTATAGTTTGTTAATCAGAATGAGGTGAGCCGTATATCGTAAGTGACACAAAAGGCAAGTTTTAAATCTTTTGTTCGAGTTGGGAACTCAATAGTTCACCGGAACTTATTATGATAATACCTCAGTTGAGAATATTATATTTTGGTATTTTACCAATTAGTGAATTTTTTTTTTTTTTTTTATATGATATGTACTAATAAAAAGGAAAGAAAAATATTTTTGGGTTTTTTGTAATATGATATATTAACAATAAGACAAGTTCAGATCAAAGTCGGATAGAAATCGTAGCAAATGCCTCCCCGGCAGCGGCGCCAAAAATTGATTCGTCTGATAGTATATATATAAAATAACTCAAATGCAAATTCTAACCGAATGCCCTTAACCAAGGGAAAAGGTCAAAAGCTACACAAAGAGATTAAATATATAAGAATCAAATCAATGATAAAAAGATTCCGGAAGAGATATTCCCGGGTCGTATGTCCCAACGAGGCTGCAATTGAAATTTATCCTGGTTTGATGAGAAATTGAATGATTGAGAATATATGATGGAAACACTGATCTAATTACAACTAAAATTAATTAAATAAAATCTAATTTAATCTACGGGAAACAAATATAGGAAATGGGGATCTTAAAAACTACGGGATACAAAATTAGGTATAAGGAAACCCTAAAACTATGAAAACAAGAAAAATGGGCTTAAAATGCAAAAACGACAAATCGGGCCCGAGGCTCGTAAGCTAAAAATAAAATTTTTATAAAAATGACCTTACACAAGATTTTATAATTTTCCTACAAACTAAATGACAAAAGAAAATCTTCTAAAAAAGAAAAATATTTTTTTGTTAATTTTTGAATTTTTTATGAATTTTTAAAGATTAAAAACTAATTAAAACTTAGAAATTATAAAAAGATAAAAATTAATGTTATAAAAATTCTACAAAAATTACATAAAATAAATTAAATGATAAAAAAGTTAAAAAATTAAAAAGCCCTAAAAGTTACTGTATTAATTGAGATTAATTTAATTAATTAAGAACTAAACCTAATTAATTAAAATCAAATAAATAAAAGTTAACTAAATTAAATGGCAAGGACTAACAGTGCAATGGGGTAGGGATTAACAGTGTAAAAGGGGTGAACAATCAAGTACTAACAGAGTTAACTAAAGAATATCAAATTTACACAATTAGTCCCTGAACCTTACCCCGATTAGCAATCTAAGTCCAAAGTGCTTATTGGCCAAAACTTAAAAAAGCAAAGTTATAGAACAGCTTATGGGAAACATTTTTCATAAAAAGCACTTGGTTTGAAAGGCAATAATAAGCTCAGAAAAAGCTTATTTATAAGCTGACCTCAAAAAGGTGGGCTTATCTTTTGGTTTTTTTGAGACTTTTTAAATAACTTTGTACTATAGCAAACAAGAATGGAAATGAAAAATATAGGTCCAAAAGGCTTTTTGAGCTAAACTCAAAAAAGCAAAGTTGTAGAGGACCTTTAGCTTATCATTTTTCATAAAAGGAGTAGGTGCTGAAGTGGTCTAGATAAGCCAGAAAAGCAGCTTATTGGCCTGAAAGAAGCTTAATAAGCTTGAAAAGCTTATTGGCTTATTCTTTAAGCTATAAAGCTCAAAATAAGCTGAAAAGTGATGCACCTACTTAAACTAAACTAAAACTACTTATTTTATCTAAATGTGAGTGGAATAAGCCCTAGAATAAGCCTGAGCAGGGATAAGCTATTTTAACTAAGTTATGGGAAAGCAGAAAAATGGCATTTTTGAACCTGAATTAAGCTAGGCTAAAAGCAAAATTAAGCTACAAGATTTTGGGATATTAAAGAACAGCTTAAGGTCTAAATTAATCTATAAAAATCCAAGGCCCTTATTAAGCTAAATTAAAAGAAAAGGGTGGCTGAATTTATGCTTTTGCACCAGGGGAGCCCCCACAGTGACTGAAAGGGCTTATTTGGGCTTATGAAAATAAGCCCAAAAAGGAGGTTTACCCCAAACAAACCCCAAACAGTTGAAAAGGGGTGGCTACTTGGCTTATTGCCAGGATTTGAAGGTCTAGAAATCAAAATAAGCTGCTGATATTGCAGCTTATAATTGGGGTTTTCTTGAAAGTCACACTTTGACTTATATTGTCAAAGTAAAAAGGCAGGGTAAAGGTGTCTTAAAAAAAAAGATATGTGACCAAAATAAGCTCAGAAATGAGAAGCTTAAGCTGTCCCCACAGCTTAAGCTTTAAAAGCTTAATTTTTTATAAGATTTTGACAAAAGCTCAAAGTTAACTAAATTTTAAATTTTAAACTGCAGGACAGGGTTTTCTTGGTCAAATTAGTCACTCACACTCAGCCAAAGGTGGCTGAGTGTTTGTAACCCATGAAGCCCCCAATTTGACCCATTTTGAACTTTTACCAAACACCCCCTTAACTAAGTAAAAAGAACTTTTTAACTGATTTAACTTAAAACTAATTAAAACAAACTGAGATTAGGGATAATGGAATTATTAAGCAACCATAAAAACATACTTTTCTTCACAATTTGAACACGAATTTAAGAACTCACAAATGAAAATTTAAGAAACTTGAGATAAACTTTAAATTTCAATTAATTTGCTTAAAAACAACAATGTTACAATAAAAAGTAAGCTGGAAGCTTAAGCTACAATTTTTATAAAAAGTTAAGTAAAATAAAGCTAAGTAAAAACTAGTGTGTGGCTTCGGGTTGCTCTTTTCTCTTTTATAGAAGTCGAAACTCCTTGGTTTGTGTTTGTTGTGAGTGTAGGGAGTCCAAGCAGCAATCCTAGGCCCTTGGATGCCTTTGTGCTACTTCATAGCTCAACCTCAGCCATAGATGGGATTCGGGTTTGTGGATGGCCAACCTGGCATTGCTAAATATGCAAGTGGGAAGTGGGTATAGGTGAGGGGTAGGCTGGGAAAGTACTTAGGGAGGTGGTTTGGGCTTATAAGCCGTGGGAATCTCTGGTTTGGGTACTGGCGGGAAACGAGGGGTGGTACAGTTATGGTTGGGTTGTTTAAACCGAAGTATGAAGATGATGCAACAATAGCCCCTATACTTTCTTTCTTTATTCATTTCATTTTAAGCCGGGTTTTAGTTATAAAAGAGGTTTGGTATTTGACAGTTATAGTCCCTCTGGTTTATTAACAAAAAGAATTAAAAAGGTTATGGGTAATTGCAAAAACAGTCCTTGTTGTTTTAATAAAAGGGAGTTTGAGTGAATTGCAAAACCAGCCCTTGTGGTATTTTCTTTCATTTTCATTATAAAACAACTTTCAAACTTGGCATTTTTAGCCCTTTTCTTTATTTTTTTCATTTTTAATTATAAAACAAAGTTTTAAAATTTACATTTTGGTCCTTATGTTTTATAAAAAAGGATGATTTGGATAATGGCAGTTTCAGCCCTTGGTGTTTTTAAGGGAAATTAAGTTTGTAAAATTGCAAAATCAGTCCCTCTCTTTGTTTAAAACACTTTTTCTTTTTACAAACATTTTTAAACTTGACAATTTAGGTCCCCAGGGTTTATAAAAAAATGGTATTGGGCCAGTAATGGGCTTGGGTTATGTATTGGGCCCAACTGGGTGTGTTTGGGCCCAATAAGGGTTTGTGGGCTTGTATTGGGCCCAACTGAGTGTGTTTGGGCCCAATAAGGTTCAGGCTTGTGTTATTGGGCTTTTTAAGGCCCAATAAGGTTTGGGTGGGTTTTGTGTGTACACTGGCTGAGATTGGTTTGTTCAAGGGCTAGGATCGGGTCTTCAAAGTCTTCATAGTCTCTGTCAATTGCACACAAATGGGCTGTTGTCATTGATTGAGGGCCCATTTGGTCTTCACAGTCTTCATTAATATACTATTGGGCTTTCCCGGCCCATCAGATGGGTTGAGAATGCATCCAATTAGTATTCTTCATTTACGGCTCCGGTTTGACTGTTGATTTTGTTGAGTTGACTTTGACTTTGACTTTTCTGGTCTTCGGCCTTTGATTTAAATTTGCTTTTCCACTCTTTTCCATTCCGTGCCTGGTTTTGTCGTTTTGGCTTTGTTTTTCGTCTTTTTGTGTGATATCCTTTTCCTGCACAACACAAGTGTAAAACAAACATATCTTTGGCAGTTTCTGTCTGTTTTTAGTCATTTGAGTCCGTTTTCAATGGAAAAAGGTATGTGTAATTAAGCACATACCAAAATCCCCCATACTACGACATTGCCGTGTCCTCACGCAATGCTATGAAGTAAGCATTCACGAAAACTAAGACTCTTGACCCCCTCCGACTACTAACTTTGAAAAGTAGCAAAGTGTTTGTCAAAGGAAAGAATCAATAGCTTCGACAAATCCCGATTAACACCATTATTTTTGTATGTACATTGACTACTCTAAATTTTTTTTATTTTAAGAAATGTATGGATAAAGGGTCTAAAGAAATAAGCCCTCCACACAACTTAAGGCAGAAACCGGGTCAATACATATGCTGTCAGAATCACAAGTTGATTGCTGACATTGAAAACGACATCATGGACCCAGTGATGCAATGCACAACCCTTCTCAGCCATTCGGGTTTCTCTCAACAGAAACTTGTCTCATTTGTCACGGAGATACACACGTTATCTATTGACATCTCATTCCGAGATCGTTGATATTGAATAGGTGGCAATATGCTCCAGCCTCCGAGTACTAAAACCAAAATGCACTAATCGAGTCTAGAGCCAAGAGATCAATCAAAATCTCGTTAGGACACATTCCATTTCAAACACTTGTTGAACATCATCAGGTTCACAAGCTGTTATCAAGAGTCCTACGCAATATCATTGTGATATTTGCCAGAACATCCGAGTGATACTAATGTATTCACAATGAAGATGGAAATCCTGCTTGAGCCAGCATCAAACAAGCTCTTGGTAGGTGACTTGCGAGATTCTATATGAATCAAACTTGTGACAACTGGATATCGATTTGGTCCAGTAAATGAATTGACGGTTGATGAATTTTGATAAAAACATGACACTCTCGATGTGTTACAAAAACTCTTTAACGAGTGACACGTCGATTGATTTTCAAATCAATTTTCTCGTTTATCACTAACGTAAACCTGCAGGTCAAACGGTGGTAACGGCAACCTCAATCCCATTCAAATGCTCAATCTACGAAGACATACTATCTAGAAAGCTCAAGATTTAAAGACAAAGACTTCCGCAAACTCTAATTTGAAGCTTTCAAGATAATGCAAAAGTATGAGCATGTTGGTCAAAAACAAAAGATCGCAAGATGGCAAAGACGATAAAGACAATGACAAAGGCTCAAAGTCAAGATCGCAAAGCATGAAGGAACAAGCTTACAACAAACAACGAAGACAAAGACCAAGAACACTCGAGCTTAAACACCAAGAACACTCGAGCTTAAACGACAAAAGCAATCTCACTGATCTCATGAAGGAGTGTCATCAATGAACTCACTTCGGGGGAGATTGTTAGCCTCAATTTTATTGAGTCAATAAAGGAAGCTCGTTCCCGTGTTCAAGATCTCACTTCGGGGGAGATTGTTAGCCTCAATTTATTGAGTCAAACAAGGAAGTTTGGTCACTCTACGATGGAGCTTCGGTCTTTAATTAGTTAATGTTGTAATAGGATAATATCGGGAATCGGGCTCGATAGTTAATCTAATATTGTATATGTTTCGGGTTTAATCCCAAGCAAAACCCGAGTCCGGGTCCTAGTTAAATATCCCGCGCGTCATTTAACGCGACGGGGTATATAAACTCTTTTCTATTTAGAAAAGAGTAAGTTGTTAAAGTTGTTCAAAAATCTAGAAAATATCTTTTCTCTTTTCTCTCTAACCTCTCTCTAGTTTCTCTCTCTAAACAACTCATCTCTCTTTCTCCTTTCTAGTTCGATTTCGTGATCGATTGTATGAAGTGAAGTGTTAACGGGATCCTACAATCTTGAAGTTCACAAGTAAAGATTAAGTTAGGGGAGGATTGTTGGGAAATATATTATAAAAGACTTAATACTTGTAGTATAACAGTTAAGTCTGGTAGTATTAGTTAGTTCTGGCAGTACTAAGTTAAGTCTGTTTATGTAACAAAATAGTGATAATAGTTATCTTAGGAGATATCTTAGGAAAGGATATGCATTATCCTTTCACCCATTTTGTAAAGCCTTTTAGGGTTTCCTTGGTGTATAAAAGGAACCCTACGGCATAGAGTTTGATATAACAAATAGTAGCCTATTATTGAAGAAAGGATGGTTAATGATAGATAAAGGTTTGTAAAACTCATTTTATGGGTTTTACAAGACTCTTCGGTTCTTAATTAAGAATGAGCATGGTCTGAAATGAGGTAACGGGTCAAAATTATAATTTAAGGGTTATTTAGGGTTTTCTAGATTCGTTTCTTGGATTACTAAGGTAGAATGATGAAATGATGATGGAATATGATTGATAATGTTGTAATTTATGTTATTATAACTTATTTAAGTATTGGTTTAGGTTTACAATGGATAAAAATCAAGAAACGGGTCATGGTTTAGAAACTAGCTCAGTTTTAGGGTTTAGGGTTTTGAATTAGGGTTTTGAATGCAAAAAGAGGTATGAAAGCTTATGAATTGAACAATTAGGGTTTACACCTTGTATATTGAGTGTATTATCTTGCACACAAGTGATGGTGAAGAGATTAGAATGAAAACGAAGGTAAAACGGCTATTTTAGAGATCATGCTTAATGACTTATACATTGAGCTTTTAGAGATTTGTACTTTGAGTTGAAGGGATTTTATATCTCAAATGAGATGTTATATTGCTTGTACATATGCTTTAGTAGCTTGTGCATTCACTTTAGGGGTTAACCCTTCCATGAGATTAGGCTTTAGGGCATCCGATAATGGTTTAAAGCCCGTCTTGATATAATATTGCCAATGGCATATTATATGAGTAATGTACTTTGTAATAATGATATTATGATATTGACTTGATATGTTATGATGTTTGCTTGATATATATGATAATAGGATTGCCATATGTAGGTTGCCCGAGCCTGTCAACTTTAGTTATGCATGATATATTGCATATTGAGATATTGGCAAAGTAATGTAATGTAATAAAGCAAAAAATTTCCCTGAAAAAGGTGAGTTCATATATAATTGATAGATTGTACATCATCTAACTTAATAGATGGATATTTACATTTATGAAAATTGTGGGTTGTTATATAATTGGTTTTGAAATTTCTTACTAAATATTTTAAATTGATCGAAGGCTTCGATTTTGTCCTTAAGGAATCTAGTTCAGGTATACCTAGAGTAGTCATCTACTATGTCTAAGGTGTAGCAGTTTCCTTCGTAACTCCTTACGGAAGATAGACCGAATAGATCCAAATGAAGGAGTTCTAAGCGTCTAGCCGTTGAGACTATATTCTTAGCCTTAAGACTAGCGTGAGCTTGCTTTCTAATTTTGCAAGCATCACAGAATTGTTGATCAAACTTAATCTTAGGTAAGTATCTAACTAATTCCTTAGATGCTTAAGATTTGAATGAGACACATCTTTTGCATGACTAAACTCCTATGCCACAACGGAGGAACTTTTCATCAATCGTTTGCAGACAAATTTGATCTTTGGGCTTATTTTCCTAATTTCATCACAATAAGCCTTTCTTCCTAATACCTCTACCTATGACCGTTTCCATCTTTGTGATTTCACTATCATGTTCAGAGAAAAATTAACTCCTACACTTATTATCAAATATTTTCCTATTACTTAACAAGTTTAAATCTTAAATTATCTACTTGTTCTAAGTATCTATTTGAGAGAGTCAATCGAGATCGTCCTTTGCAATGATGTTACCTCAAAGATTGTACCAAAAATAACATTACTTTGTTGTGTTTGCCTTGTAGCTTGGATAGGCTTTCGGTTACCGATCATGTGTTTAGCGCAATCCACTATCCTTTTATCTACTCATGGGTTCCAGTCGATCCAATGAAAATCTATTTATATAAGGTAACACCATCAAACATTTGTTTGGTCCTCAAAATCTCATGGGTCAAAGTCGTAGTGGCTTACATTCCCTTTTGCATTTGATTTGCAATTGGTTGGAGCTGTGGAAATGGAAGAATATTTTCCCTGGCATGTAATTTGTGATTGGAAGTTGTTCTCATGTTATGGGGAAAAACTCACACGTTGATTTTGTCAAACAATGTTTCTTTTTGGTTGCAGTGTTTTAGGACGATAATAATTATTTGTGACTCTTCTAGGTGGTGGAGTTTTTTTTTATCTAACATTAGGTTTTGAAAATCCAACTTCCGGTTTTGATAATGGCTTATAAAATTGTTTAATTCATTATCACTAGCAACTAGAACTTTTACATCATTTACTATTATGTGTTTTGGTCTGGGACCCAAAATAGATTTTTAAAAAGACACACTTTTCTCAGATCCAGGCGTAGTTCCTGGTGGCGGTTCCATATTTGCTTTGGGGGCCGCCTGCACATTAAGAGGGCCGCCTATATTTATGGGACCTCCATCAGAGAACGTCTTTTTCTGAGCTTTCACAAATTTTATTTCCTTAGTTCCACTAGATGATGCTTCAAATGAATTAAATCCTAAACCTAGCTTTTCACCGGAGGGTTTTTGATTATTTAACATTTTATTTAAGCAATATGTGCTCTTTTCAAACTTTGTTAGTTTAAGAGCTTCCTCTTTAAGCTTTTTATTTTCAATTTTAAGCATATGACATTTTCTCGAGTGTAGACACTTTTTCTTTTAGAATACTAATTTCCTTTTCTAAGCTATCTATAGTGGCTTTTAGTCTTTTATTTTTAGTGATTATCTTTAAACTCATTTTCCACAGTTTATCATATTCATTATCTAATACTAAATCATCTATTGACGAGTTTTCATCACTAAAGTAAGAGGATTCGGAACATACCTCACTTGATGCTTGAGCTACTAGACACGTTTCGTTATTGACTTTCTCGTATTTCTTAACGTATCACTCCAAGAACCTCTGACAAATGCTCTTTGGTTCTTGTCTTTCGGTGGTTTTGGACATTCTCCAATAAGATGATTCGGGTCGCCGCATCTAAAGCATTTTCTATCACTTTTACCATTCTTGTCATCACGGCTTCTTTGGAATGTCTTTTTGTCGTTCTGAGGTTGTCTCACGAATCTACCTCTTCTCTTAAAGAACTTCTTGAAGTCTCTTACCGCCATGGCGTACTCTTCGTCTTCACTTTCAGACCATTCGAACACTTCTTCTATCATGATTTCTTAGCCTTTAAAGCAAGAGATTTCCTTTCAACTTTTGCTTTGACTATTTCAGAATCTTTCTTGATGATCATTTCGTGAACTTTAAGGTTCCCGATAAGTTCATCAAGAGATAGTGACGTTAAGTCTTTCGACTCTTCAATTGCCGTGACTTTTGCTCTCCATTTAGGATGTAGAGCCCTAAGAAACTTCCTAACATAGTTCTTGCTAGAATAACCTTCATCAAGAGCTTTTAGACTAGTAATAATAGTGTTAAATCTAGCAAAAGCACTATCTATAGATTCGTCTTCAGAAATGACGAATTGTTCATATTGTTGAACCAAAAGGTCGATCTTATTATCTTTGACTTGATTATTACCTTGATGGGTGATTAACAAAGTTTTTCAAATTTCTTTTGCCGTGTTACACATGAAAATTCTTTCATATTCTTTTCTAGGCAAAGCATTATAAATAACCATTTTAGCTTCATTATTTTTCGCGAGTCTCTTTTTAAGATCATCGCTTTGTTTTTCAAAAGGGATAACCTCATCTAATTTGGTTTTCGGATTTTGTTGAATGGGTTGAAAATCACCGTTGGTAATAACATGCCAAAGATCTAGATCTTTTGATTTAACATATGTCTCGAATCTATTTTTCTAATAAATAAAACTATCACTTTCAAAGAGTGGTGGTCTTTGCATAGATTGCCCTTCTAGATATTTGTCGGAATCCATAGATCGATCCAAGCTTTAAAATACAGTATATTTTAAAAATCTTGAGTAACCTTGGCTCTGATACCAATTGTGGAAACTAGAAGGGGGGGGGTTGAATAGTTTACAGGTTTGTTTTACGTTTTAAAAATTAGCTTTCAAAATATTTAGATTCGAGTTGTATCTTTAACCAATTCATAATATGAACACACAATATAGCAATCTAAACTAAAGCTAAATAACAATGACAATAATATGAAGAGGTAAGGAAAGGAACAATCAAACCAAGACGCTAAGATTTTATAGTGGTTCCGCTATGAAGCACCTCTTCGCCCTACTCCACTCTCTGAGTATCCAACTCGAGATTTTACTATGTCAACAAGCTCTCTTTAGGCGGAGAAAATCATTTACACATCGCTTATGTTATTTTTTGACACTAAGCTAAATGTCGAGTCCTAATCTTTGCTAGAACCAATCTACCACTTCACAATCAATACACAATCACTAGATCTACACTATCGAATTTACACACAATCCGAATTACACAAATACACAAGATAATTACAATAGAGATTTGGTACTTAATAGAAAAGATGAGAGATCTCTAAATAACAATTCATTTCTTTGACGAATACGAATGTTCTTCTTTTGCACTTAAATGAGAGGGAAGAAATGATAAGAAAAGATTAGATCACTTGAAACAAGATCTAAGAATGTTAGTGATCAAGAGATTTAGAGAGAGAAAGAAGATTTTTAGAGAGAGAAAGTTATCTGAAAATTTCGTGCAAAGAGGTCTGATTTTCTGCAAGGAATGGAGCAGTATTTATAGGCAGGAATATCCAATGGTCATTGGGGGCGGTCCCGACGGTTCCAGATATATAAGGGGTCCGCCAGGCCTATAAGGGGGCTGGCCAGTAGACCACGCTCCCTTTTTTGTCTTTGTGTGGGGAATGTTGTATCTGGTATGGAACTTTCCATTTTGGGAGGAAATTTTGAATTTCAAATTTTAAGTTTTAAATAAAACTTTTCTTTTAATTAGAAAATATTTTGTATAATTATTTTTGTGAAATTCTTTTATAAAAATATGATGGATAAGAGAAAAATATTTTCTTGATCACTAATCATGCTTAAGCCCAGTCAGCATCTGAGAAAGCTTCAAGAGAAGTATCGGGATTACCTTTCCATAACACGTCAGTAAAAGCTTGAAGGGTAGAACCAGAAGAATGACGTATGAGCATACCATGTTCAACCGTACCATGAAGATAACGTAAAATCCGTTTAACTGCAGATAAATGATTATCGGTCGGAGCATGCATATATTGACATACAGCAAAAGCTATGTCAGGCCGAGATAGGGTAACATATTGTAAAGAACCCACTACTTGTCGATATTTTACTGGATTAGAGAAGGCGGTTGATATGTGTTTAATCACATATTATTTTTTCTTATTAAAATGAGCTTTAAAGACCAAAATACATGAAAAATACATTGCATTTGCTTGTATTGTGAATTTTATTGTGCAGGTAACGGATATACCAAAAATGGACAAAAATAAAGCCAAAACGGACAAAACCGAGCACGGGATTGGAAGAGTTTAAGAAATCGAAGCCGAAGACATATTCATTATTAATGGGCCAACCCGTAACCCATTTTAATGGGCCGGGTCAGCCCATTAACATTTTGAATCATACCACTCTTATACCAATAATGAGCCTAAATCATTAAGCCCTTTTATAAAATACCAAGTCCAAAACCTTTTATCCTTTATCCAGTCCAAATGGCCCAAGTAACTACAAAGGCCCAATCCCTTATATCCCTGTCCAAGTCAAACAAATACATCACGGGTCAACATTTACTATTCACCTATCCATTTCCCCTCTCATTTTCACACCATTAACGAACACAGGTTAATCAAATCCACCCTCTACACACACATACCCTTCTAGAAGGTTTAACTGACACACCTAACATACTTAAGCCATTCCTGGCAATCACCCTCTCAACTTGATTGGTGAAAGGACTGTGGAGAGGATCCAGACGGCTATGATGATGGATTCATGAATCAATGGGCTAAGATTAATTGAGAAGACGCTCCTCAAGGACCTAAAATATTTCTCTTTCTTCACTAACACATAGAAAGAGCTAAATCACACAGTCCGAAGATCATCTACTTATCTCTGTTTGTGAAATCGAATTACCCGACCTTCTGGGCTAATGATGATGAGGGTGGAAATCGTAGAGAGGGGTGAATACGTTTCCTTTTAAAATCTTAAAATGTTTCGTTTCAAATTGTCGATCAAGAGTGACATAATATGATGAGTGTTCACATAGTAATACATCAAATCACAACAATACAAACCAACATACAAATGCAAGTATAAATGTAAAGCAATAAATGCGAGTATAAATGTAAAGAGATAAGTGAAAGGAAATGCAAACCGGACACGATGATTTATAGTGGTTTAGTCACGAAGCACCTCTTCATCCTACTCCACTCCCCGAGTACCCAACTCGAGAGTTACTTTCGTAGTCAACAAGCTCCCTTATGGCAGAGAAAACTGTACACAACTTTCGCTTATTATATCAATTTTCGACACTAAGCTAGATGTCGAGTTCTAATCTTAGCTAGAACCAATCTATCATGACTTCACTACTTTCACGACTTCACAACACAACTTCACAACTACACAACTTCTTTACGCCTTAGTATTCTTCACCACACTACTTCACTACTTCACTTCATGACTTCACTACCCTTCATAACTTTTCTATATACCTCACTTCACAACTTCACTTCAACTAGACACTACTTTGATCACACCGATCTATAAAAACTTTATATGATCACCACGATCTAATAACTATACACACCATGATCACCATGATCAAGCTATTACACAAGTTTGAAATACATGCACTCGATCTATACATTGTGAATGTAAGACATGTCATGAATGCACTAACTAACCTACATAACTTCGTATCTTAATGATAACGAAGGTTCTTCTTTTGCACTTGAATGGATGGATGATTGGATCACATTTTAAATAAACTTATAATAAGTTAAGTGATCAAAGGAAAGGGTTTAAAAGGAGGTTTTTGATCAGAGAAAACTGTGTACAAAGCGGAGAGAAAATCTGTGGAAACAGTCCACTATTTATAAGAAAAAATATTAATTTTTATTTGGGCGGTCCTGTTAATTATACAAGGGCGGTCCCCTTAATTATGGCCGGTCCCCTAAATTAATTAAGGGGGCCTCCCATTTTCAGACGCTCATTTTTTTGTCTTTTTGGGGGAAAGGTTTTTCTGGAACTTTCTAGCCGTTTTTGGGTAAAAAAATTTGAATTCAAAATCTTTATTTTGAATAAAACATTTCTTATAAATACAAAAATGTTTTGTATATGTTTTAAAAATGTTTGTCCCATTTTATAAAAAAATGTAAGGTTTGAAAAAATAAAAAAATTCTTTGATCACTCAACAAATTAAAGTTTGTTTGTTCATACCTTTAGTGATATACGTCGGGTGCGAACTTAAATTTGTTGTTGAAGAAAACTTGAGACGTCGAAAGATGTTGACGTATGAATTGATAATTTGTGATTACGAGTAACTTAAGCACTTTACGTTATGTGTTATAAATTACATGTTTGTCATCATCAAAACATAAAGAGAATGTCTAGATTAAATATCGTAATATTTCTACCAACATTTGTAGTTTTCTATAGCTTATTGTAGTAGCTTTTAGCTTATTTCCTGTTTTTCTTTAATGCAATTTTCTTTTTAAGCTTTGTAATCTCTTTTGATAATAATAAAATTCTAAGTTTTGCCTTAAATTATGTTTTACTCTTAAGCAATCATGGTTTAAAGTTGTTTAGATATAAGCTAATAAGTTCATTAAGCTCTCTCTATTACTAATAAGCTAGTTTTTATTCAGTTTAGCTTTCTAAAAGCTAAACTGAATAAGTCATTCACTCAAATTACCTCAAACTGTTGAATAAGCCACTTGGAAGATAAGCCAGAAATGGAAGGGCTCATAGGGCTTATTCAGATCTTATTTTTTAAGCTAGCTTGTAGATCTAAGCTTATAAAAGCTATTTAGATCCCTGTTTAGCTGGGATCAAGGTACATGATATCTTTTATTCATTTTTAGCTTATATTCTCATTTAGCTTATTACTTTGCTTATTTTGTGCTTATTATTGCTTATTGGTGCTTAATCTGTCCTTTTATAACTTAATAAGATTAGTTCATAGCTTATAATAGGTTAGTTTATGTTTTCATAGAAATTGTCCTTTAAAATAGTCAAACTGGCTTATTAGTTTAGCTTAATATTCAGAGTTTTTTCCCCTAAGTTTTTAGCTTATTTGTCTTCATTAGCTTTAGTCATTAATTTGTTTTCATGATTAGTAGCTTTTTGAAGTCTGTATTAGCTTAAAATTAGCTTTTCAAGATTTAAAGGAGTGTTTGGGATAAGGTCATAAAATGGGTCAAATTAGTTATAATATGTTTTTTGGGTTCATAAACAAGATTTGATAAGCTCAAATAAGATATAAAAACTAGTTTTCATAAAAATGTGCATAAAGTGCAGTGTTTAAGTATTCAAATGAGTTTTAAATGCATCAATATTAATCTGTTTTTGCTTAGTAGTTC
>BQNB010062258.1:7847-36149 GCA_026074375.1 Tanacetum coccineum
AAAAAACAACAGGTTCAAGAGCACTTATAAAAACTTGAAAAACAGGTTTTGACTTAAGAAACTTTAGCAAAACAAACTTAAATAAGCTCAAATACTTAAGCTAAAACTAACTTTGTGACCACAACCCATACCAAACTGTTTTGACCCGTTTTCATTCTTAACCCAAACACCCCTTTATATTTCTTAAAATGGATTTTTACACTTTAAAAGGCTGTTTTAACTCATAATTCTTAAAGGGAATTGACAAATAAGCACTAAACAACATAAATGAACAATAATAAGCAAGAAATAAGCACTCTAATCAGCTAAAACAGAATAAGCTATAAAAATCTAAAAATTAAGGCTTTAAAGGGAAAATTGTAATGACCTTTGTCCAAGCTTTTACAAGGACTTCTTGAGCCCTCAAGGGCTTTCACCTACAAGCTCTGGCTTATAAATAAGCCAGTGAATAAGCCAATAAGCTCTTCCAACTTTAGCTTATCTTCCAAATGGCTTATTCTTGATTTTTCAAACAAAAACTTATAAAACTATAAACTATGAAGAGTTTAAGTTTTATAAGCTTAATCAAACTTCTATAAGAGCTTATAGAAGCTTATTTTAACTGAATAAGAGCTTATTGAGAGTATTAGAGCTTAAAACAACTTTTCATTAAAACTCGAAATTGAAATACACTTGCTGAAAATTAAAAGACAATTAATAAACTTAAAGTTGCATTGAAATTAAGTAAAAATACATTAAAAGACAGAAAATTAGATGATGCCCTTAAGGCTTACAAGGTATCTATTTATACTAAAAAACTAGGTCTTGGGTCCTTCTTTGTGTGCTTCTTTTCTGAGAGAGACTTCAAAGCCCTAATCCCAGCCATTGATAGCAATTGTGCTTCTTTAAATCCATCCTAGCCATTGATTCGGCAAAAGTTATGGAAAAAAGTGAGATTGCCAACATGGCAAGGCCCTTTTTTTGGTGGGAAAGATAGTGGAGAGGAGGGGGGAGGTTTATCCATGGAGATGGCAAGGAAACGCAGGGTAAAAAAAAAGAGGAAGGAGACCCGTGATTGGGTCTTGGGGTTTTAAAAAAAGCGGGAAAAGGTGTTATAAAGGGTGACAGGGACGGGTTTGGTGGTTTGCCAACTTTGGCCCCTCAAGGTTATAAGGTACTTTGCATCCATGGTCCTTGTGGTGATATAAGGTTGAGGGTTTGGCAGAAACGCCCCCTCAACCTTATAACTCTTATTGCAAACATAGTCCTTTGGGTAAACAAGTTTGGGATGTTGGCAGAAACACCCCCTCACTTGTTATTTCAAGCAAATTGCAAAATCAGCCCTTGTAGTCTTTTTCTTCTTGTATTACACTTAGGGATTTGACATTTTTGGTCCCTTAAGTTATATTTCTTCTGATTTTGACTTCCTCTTGACTTTGACTTTGTCGGGGTTGACTTTGACTTTGACTGTTTGACTTTCCTGTTGACTTTTTGACTTGGTTGACTTTTTGGCTTCGATTTGGCTTCGTCTTTTCACACTATTCCATTCCGTGCCCAGTTTTGTCGTTTTTGGCTTTGTTTTTCGTCCTTTTGTGAATATCCGTTTCCTGCACAACACAAATGCAAAACAAACATATCTTTGGCAGTTTTTGTCTGTTTTTGGTCATTTTAGTCTGTTTTTAATGGAAAAAGGTATGTGTAATTAAGCACATACCAACCACCATAGCCACGAATTTACAAAGGTCCACCACCATTTATAAACCTCCATTCATCACTAGTGCATAACCTAAACTCATCACTCGAAAGATTCACACCAAATACTTCTGAGTCACCACCATAAACCTCGTTGCCAAACACTCCATTTGGTGATACGTTGCGGATTCCTTGAAGAGACGTGACATATCCTCGGGTTAATTCAGTAGCATAGGTTGTTGGTTGATCTTGGATACTTGGGTTGTTGGACTAGTGGTTGTTGTAGTCGAAATATTAGTTTTGGTACTTTATACTCGAATTACTCGCATAAATGGATTTGGTACATTTCTTTACTAATAATATTGATATGTTTTCTAAGTTTATTCATGTTTGTGATGTTGGTTATTGGTTTGGTTATGATTTAGTTGTGTCTCGCTTACTTGGACGATATGTGCATAACTTGTGAATATATTTATGAATTCGATATTGTTTTACTTGGATCATTATTTATCTTTTGATTTGTCATTGTAATAGATATAGGTCGAAAGGCTCTATTGTCTTGATGAATTTTACGTTCTATAACAATTCGGTGCTAATCTTGTGAGAATTGATTAGTAAACCATAAAAAACCCAAGTGAAATAATGTTTAAGACCCTTCCTTATGTTGACCGACCGGGTTGGGAGGAATTCATATGTATGCATATTTGATATAAACCATTCTTAATGCGCTCGTGATGATGTAGTATATAGGTCGAAAGGATTCTATTTTATCATTAGTAGATATGTTTGTTATTATGATTACCCATCATATATGACTTGTATGCTTTGTTTATATAAAGTCTTGCTCTATCTTTATCTATTATGTTATGTGAATCATGCTTGTTCCCTGCTTGCTTTATACACACGTTTAAGCTATTTGACCCGTGACAATCAATTAGCTTTGTTACTTGATAAACAATATGTGAATCGCTACAAATCCTGTGGAACGGCATGGACTTACCTAATACTAAATTAAACTCGAATAGGGTATACTTTCCCGAATGTTGTGTTTTTAGTCAAAATCGGTATTTCTAGTATTATAAATTTAAAGCTTGTAAAAACACACATCAAGTTTTTGGCGGCGTTGCCGGGGATATGTTTAGTTGTTTGCATTTGCTAGTCTTGTGCATCTTACGTGTGTTTAAATATCTTAAAACTCTTAAAATATGTCTGCTGTTAAGATGCATCAGACACTGGTCGTGCACCTATAACAACCACAACCAATGATTCCCCAACTAACCTACTGCTATCTCAAATATCAAACACCCAATTCCTATCAAGGAAGTAGAGTCTGATAAAATGGGCATGTGGAGATGAGCATTACCTTGAGCACAATGATCAATGAAGTAATGGAAGGAAATTCAGAATGGTAAATCCCAAGAATAGAATCTTTCATTTGGAATTAGATGTGGTGTTTCGAGTACCTTTCACCAGTACTGCTGCCAGAATCCAAGTTGTTGAATAGGAGAGGAAGCTAGAGAATATTCCGCGTGATGCCATTTCCGAACGAACCATATGAGAAGATTTCATGGAATGAATGATGCCAAAAGAAATCTGGGAAGCCATCCAGAACTAGGTTTGGTGTTAAGCTAATTCAAATGAATAATGCAAAGGTCTTGTATTCAAACAACATTTTGAAGCATATAGAATATCCAATTCTGCAGACTTAAAAAAGGATATGACAGGTTCACAGTTACTACTTAATTGAAGCTCATGGTGCTGAAGTATCTACAGAAGATGCATAATCTATAAAATTCGTTAGATTTCTTTGCCGTCAGCATTGTCTAATCTGGCAATGAGATTATGAGAACTAATCCCGATATTGTATTAATTTTTATCAATTGATGATTTTGTAACAATTACCTTAAGAGTTATTGAGCTAAGAAATTCCAGGGTGCTTCAAAAACATCTTCATAGTGCCAAAAAGTTTCTTTTTGTTTCACCAAAGCAAAAGCAGCACTAATAAGTATTAAGTCTGTGGTTTATACACTGGTGCCTACATTACATCACTCCTTCTACCTTCTTCAACCAATGTTCCTGAAAAAGAAGTTTCATTGCTGGTTTTGCTATGAAGTAATCTTCCCTCTTTTTGCCAAACAAATAGAGGATTTGGACTTTACTGTCAGAAGAGCTTTGGAACAGATTGTATGGATTGTAGGATATTAAGAGATGATCATCAATTGGGAAATATGCTAATGAATGCTATTCGTAAATGAAGTATATGCTTCTATAAGAAGACAGGAAGGAAGAGTTCGCGAGGATGGAAAAAACGCCTGTTAGTTGTTGACAAAAATAAGCTGAGTGCTTTCATGCAAGCCTTCATTTGTCAAAATACTTGGTCCCCACTTTTGCTTATGTATCAAAAGTACAGCAAAGGGGTTACAAGATGGAATCTTTTACTTATAGAGATCTCACCTTATCAACATCAAGAAGCTGGCGAAGCAAGAGAAGAAATCAGATGGTTTTGCTGACAATAGAATTATGGGATTGATGTCAATTGGTTGAGAAACATACTTCAGCTAAGAACCAAATCATGCAACTTATGCTATCAAGCTCAAGCTAATGTTGTATCCTTTTGTGTTCTAAAATCTTATGTCATTGATTCCATATAATAAGCTTAAAACTACTGTATGATGAACAAATGAATCAGTTATGTGATCAAGAATGCACAAATTCTTTGCATCATAGAAAAGCTGTTAATAACAATATCGGCTCAACTTTTACTTCCAAAAACATCAACTTTCTCTAAATAAATGCTTGCAATTTACACTGCTAATGAAATACATTGAAAAAGATGAAAAGCTTAAAATAAATAGAAAGATATATATGAAATGAAAGCTGTTCAAAGAAATCTGTGAACAATTTGCAGAAAAACATAATTTCATGAAAGGATTTCCTTCAAGAATCTTTGGAGATATAATTAATTCTGGCTGAGTTCAATATGATAAACTTGGCTTAGGTTTGTAAATAAAATCTAATTATGAGGATCCTAAAGTTTTTTTATGAGGAAGAAGAACTTTTCTGTCTTTAAGCTTTCAAAAAGAGGATTCTATAGAAAATCTCGTACAGTAGATTCTACAAAGTCCAAATGAGTTTAAAGAGTGTCCCACCTCCATTAAATGGAGATTAAAACTCCTCAACCACAACGAGGATAATGATGATTCTTTGTATGTTTATGTAAAACGGGTCCCTTCAAAAACCTGAAATTAAGTGTGTCAAATGGAGAATTCTTCTGAATTAAAACAATCACCTGTAAATCCAAATCGACAGTGAAGGATCTTGTGAAAATACCTCTTGTACTCTTTTGAGGACTAAATCAGAAAGAGTATAAGTGAACCAATGAGAATTTCCTAAGTCCAAGGTTGAAGTAACTAATGAAAAAGATGTTGTCTGCTCCAATAATCAAAAGAATATGAACCTTAGTATGTGTCTCACACATAAAACTCCTAGGCAACCTCGCTCCACAGATAAAGAAACACATACAGTTTAATAGGATAGTAATTGAAATTGAGATATGATTGAAAGAGAACAATGTGATGAAGGTTACTCTGTTACAAAGAAGAAATGTATTATTAGTGGTTTAGTCTAAATCACTTTAATAAAGATTTGTGACTATTATAGAAAAACAAAAATGGCTAGGTGTAAGCTTAGGTTAAGAGGGTTGTAATACTGTTAAAGGTGGTGGCAAACCAGTATGGGACCAAATGCCAAACTAGATTAATCATGCTAAACAAATTTTGTTCCTAGATCATTACCACTTGAACGTTTGTATGTCCAATAGTTAATACTTTTGATGCCCTAATATTAATACTGTATGGTACAAAATATTCAAATTTCTGGTAAGACCAAGAAGTTATGCTGCTAGTCCTAAAGTTAAAACTGTTAGACCTAAACATCTCCTCATAACTCACAAAACCTCAAACAGTTCCAAGCTCAAAAGACCACAGATGAATCAAATGAATCAAAAAGGATTTTCAAACACATCATATACATCTATAAAGACCTATTGCAAACGCTACAACACAAATGCTAATTATCTCAAATGCTGTAATGTGAATTGGGGATCTGCTGATTAGAGACCTCAGCTTTAGATTATAATTAGAGAAACACTAGGGCCCAAACTTTCATTTAAACAGTGGACCTACTTTTAATAGAACTGGAAAGCAAAATGGTCGCACAAGGCAGACCCAAGCCTGTAAAGGCCCTGGGTCCCTAAAGAGAAACTAATTATTTTCCTTCTTTTTCATGTGCAGAACATCCACTGAATAACATCGATTGAAGGTATATTTTGATGAGGTGAATGCGCCAGGGCAACATGACAGTTAACAAGGATTCAACTGGAGTATTTATGAAGAAATTTCATCTATTTTGGCGGGTGTGGTGGGGGTGGTGCATCGGTGGGGGTGGGGGAGGGGGGGGGGAGGGGGGGGGACGATGGTTATGGGTGGGGGGCGGGGGAATGATCTGTTACCTTTGGAGTAGCAAAGGCTTAAATATCTGGTATTAGGAAGAATAAGACAGTTGTAATTTAGATTTGAATAGTGGTGTCATTTTGTAACAAGAACTAGGGCTTTTAATCTTTTTTTCTCACATATCACAAATTTGGTGACTAAGTTCAGCATAATGTTCTTTTTTCACAGAAACTGAATTTCTTGTTGTGTTCTCTTCTGATTTTTAAAATGTCTGATGAAAATCAGATACTCTTCTAAAGCGTCTCCTAGACACCACAACATGAACAGTACTTAGACATGAAGACACCTTTCCTCAAGAAAGGTTTTGCCCTGTTTTGATTGCAAAATGCCCACATCATGATGAATCAAAATTATGGCATAGGAGGCTAGGATCCATAGTCAAATTTTTAAAAACCTTCAAACAAACCCTAGTGAAGGGAAAACCATATTAGAGGTCTATCCTTCCAAGGTTTTCAAAATTAATCAGTACTTTTTGTGTTTGCATGCCGATAAGGCAAACAACACAGTGGCCTCTACTGCAGGCCAATTTTAGAAAGATTGATTATTGTGCCTTTAACACACCTTGCATATGGACCTTTTTGGTCCTACTCTGTGAAAAGGCATAAATCATGCAAGATTATGCCTTGTAAACACTGATGATTGTACAAGATTTAGTTGGGTATTCTTTTTGAGTCTTTCTAAGGATGAAAACTATTGGCCAAACTTCGACCTATTATAAGTCAGATTTGAACATCTCAGCTTAGTCATAGAGTTAAAATCATAGATCATATTTATTGTTACTGAATTTAAGAATAGAGATATGCGTTGAATTTTGTGGTATACATGGAATAAAACAAGAGCTTTAGTAACTGCGAGATACTCCACAACAAAATATGATTTTGCTGAAGAATGAACATAACCCCTAATTGAGGTCTGCTAGAACAATCTAGCATATTCTCGTCTTACCAACCACTTTTTGGCAGAAGCAGTTATTACAGCTTGCAATACTTTTAATAGGGTATAGAGTGACAAAACCTCAAACAAAACTCTGCATATAGTAGCTTTTGTTTGGCCATAACAACCGAATTATCTTATCTCTCATAAGACCTTTTGTGGTGTCATGTTACCATCTTGATACTCCCTATTTGTGCTTGACAAGTTTAGAATGGAAAATCGATGAGGGATATCTTCAGTTTGTTTACTCACTAAATAGCAAAGCCTACAGGTTTATAGATTTTAGTACATCCAAAAAGTAAGAAAGTAAATCTTGTCTATGTAGTAAATTTATTATCGTTGAAGGATAAACCCGAAAGTCCAAAGGAGTAAAGGAATATAGATGGATTGTTTGATATTGACTAACCTTAACTTGTCTCTAAAGAACTATATTCCTGTGTCGTGGATAATCAAGCAAACCCACAGCAGGTAATTCTAGCAATGTTTGTAACTAAGCAGTGCAGTTTCTCCGAACATCTATTGCTTCTGAGGAATTCTAAAAATTATAAGAAGTAGAGCTTAATGTTGTGCCTCCAATTCATAAGTGAATCCGTGAAGAAAAAGATGTATCGAAGACTTCATCCTATCAATTCAAAGAAAGAGATTTCCTCTACTGACTCTATTAAAGAAAATCCCTAATAATCATGGCCTTTTATGAAGAGAGTTGGAATAATAATCTGCCCTAAAGCATTTAGGAACTAGTCCCTAAAACAAACACTACCATATTTACTTCCCTTATTTTATACTAGTGAGTCATACAGTTTAATACTGTTTAGGCCTTGAGCGCATTATGATCTCACTTATAGCCAATCTAGTAATATCATTCTTACAAGCCTGAGACCGGGATCTTGATGAGGTCATCTTATGAAGAAGTTAGGGAGTGATAACTGACTTTAACTGTCTTCCCTCAGTTAAATTGAAGTCAGTTCCCTACTCCTACACTTAGATTCATAGTAATTGCCCCCACTCTCTTCAATGTCAAATACTTTGTATATCCTAATGTTCAGCAAATCAAAACTAGGGAGCAAAGGCTTAAAACAAATCAGAGCTCATGCTTACTTCTCAGTTATATTCAAAAAGCTAGCAAAGAAACAATCACAAAGATCACAACATTTGTTTTTTTTATCCTGTCTTTCTATCTCTCTGGAGAACCTAAGAAGATTGCTGAAGCTTTAGAAAAGAAGAACAGATTTGGTGTTCAAGCCATGCAAAAGAACTGTTTTAACTGTTCAAGCTAGAACAGTAGGGTTGTAGTTTCTTGTATCATGCCTACCTCGTGGCGATGAAGGTGATTGGCCACCAATGGATCTAACAGAAATAAAAGAGATGACAGAGGTGGGTTTGTTAGGAATAAAGCAAGATTTGGGGTGCCCAAGGGTACTACACGCGGAAAAAGGTAATTTGACTATGATGAGGTTTGTTTGCTCCTGGGCAAGAAAAGAATCTATTCAGGTTTTATAAATTGCCTTTGCCTAAAAATTGTATGGGGTTCATAGTATACCAAGTATGATGTTAAAAGTGCTTTAACTGTATGAGCAACTATAGATGAAGAGGTGTTATGTATCACAACCTCTTGTTTTTGGTTGAGGCCTGATCATTTCCAAATTAACTGTTTACAATGTGGTCAAAAGCTTGTATGTACTAGCACCAAGCCCCTAGAGCTTGGTTAGTGCTATCTTATCAACATTCCTAGAGAATCAATGGATTACAGAGGGAGCACAATTGATCACATACTTTATTCCAGTTAAAAATTGACTGACAAAAATTATATCCATGCTCTGGTTCAATTGTATGTGGATGAATATCAATTTTTGGTTCTACTTCCATATGTCCTAGGTGTGCTGAGTTTTGATGCCTTAATGAAGAGCAGATATTCAAATGAGTTCCATTGGTGATATCTCATATTTTCTTAGGTCGTACATTAGTCCAATCCAACAATGGGAGGAATTCTTCATCTCTTCAGGACAAGTATATTACTGAAATACTCAAGAAATTTGATCTTGTTGAATTTGAAAAGCTGTCAATAACTCACATGGAGACAAAGTGCCTTTGACAAAGGTATGAGGGAAGCTTTTGATGTAGATGTACATCTTGTAATAGATCTATGAATAGGTGCCCGTCATGTACTTAACTACTTCTAGACCTGATATTATTATGCAGCATGTGTTTTTGTTTACGGTTTTCAGGTGACACTCAAAGACTTCTCATATCAATGCAGTCAAGAGGATTCTTCATGTATCTCATTAGGGCAACCAAACTTTGGGAATTATGGTATCCTAGGGAAAACCCTTTAACTTGGACTTTCTCTGTATAGTGCACGTAATGGTGGGTAAACCTTGACAGAGAAATCCACAACAGGTGGTTGTCAATTTTCATGACAATAGACACTTATCTCATGGCAAATGCAAGAAACAGACAATTGTAACCACTTACCACAACTGAAGGCTGAATAAGTAGTCTGCCTGGCTAAATTGCTATCTATGACAATATGTGTGGGTTCAAATTCAATTGACTGGACCTATCGTCTTCATTTCAAGAAAACCGAAATCACGATTGACATGAAAGGCACAATGTTGCGATTGTTGAAATAACCCAGTATATCATTCTAAGACAAGCACATCGAGATTCGAACGCCAACTTCATAAGAGATGTTTAATGAGAACAAGCATTCATAAGTGTGGAGGAAATATTCACACTGACATAAATGTCGAATAGACTGGTCTGACCCCAAACCAGTTTGATGGACCCCGGTTATTAATTACTTGGTGGTTAGCATTGGAAAGATCCAAGCCATAGCATACATTTAAGGGGAGGTTCTTAGTTGTATAGTTTAGTGTTTAATATCTGGTAGCAAATTTTTTAGTTAATATTAATTCTTTTCAGTTTCTCTTAATAATGTTAGGTTAAGTAAAATTAATTCGGTGTAAGTTTAGTTTTTATTAATTCTGTCTATTCCTCTTTCCTACACACTTTCCTTGCAGTATATTTTTCTCTTTGATTTTGTTAGACTAATTTTTTGGCCAGCCTACATGGATGCAAGGTGAGGAGTGCCAAGGTATTATTAAACTGGTGTACAATGGTTTCATGACATTTTTTAATTCTGGTTAGCTAAAAGAGTTTAATTCAGTTGACTCTAATTAAATCGTTTGACCAAAATTAAGTCTGGTAGTGAAACTAATTAATACTGGTAGTTGTATGTTTTATGCTATGTTGCTGGAAATTTGACTTTTCTGACTTATCACGTAGTTTTAAATGTTACCGTAAGAGATTTTTACGGTGCAAATAGCTACAATCAAAGAACTTATATAAAATAAAGTTTGATTTCTCTTTTCATACATTTTTCTTTTTAATTGGCTCTCTTCTTTATTGCAACAATCAGAAAATATCCTCTATCAACGAAAATAGTTAAAAGTCCTGTTACCAGCTCATCCTACAATTACAATCGCTTCCAGAAACCCAATACATTGAACTCGATTTGTCAATGACTCAATTAATAGTATTGTGAACAAACACAATCAAGTGTTTTTTGCGCCTTGACGAGAGTGCATGGTTTTTGCCGAGATAGTGGAGATTTTCTTCGAGGTTTCCAAAGCCTCAGGTATGATTTTGACTACTAATCCCCAATATCTATGATGTCCCCTCAACAAAACTATTTTGGCAGACTGTACAACTGCTAAATACTAACTCTGATGGGACTTTCTTAGAAATAAAGGCTAACCAATTGATTACTATAAGGTACAAAATTATTTGAGGCGTCAAATAGGGATTCCACTTCAACTTAGATGACTCCACAGGAATTACGAATTATTGGCCAATGATGAACTTTTTGAGGGATAATGGGGCAAATAGTAGTATCCTACTGATGGAACCTTCCACTAGTTGGAAAAGTTTTTTTCACACCCCAATGGAGATACTTAGCCACCATATTTTACCACAGTATAAGCTCTAAAAGGAGGTGAGTGGGATCAATTGGTAGCAAAATTTGCTACTGCGTATGGGTCCTGTTCTATCCACTGGTAGAAGTTTTATAATTTTTCAAAACTCATTTTTGATGGTAGGGTGGCAAATTTGAAAAACAGACAAAGTTTCTATATGTAAGTCTCGATTTCTTGGAAATTTATCTTTAATCATTCAAACAGAAAACAAACAACCTATAACTAAGCTGTGATGTCTGACCAAAAAGAATTTTGGAACATGAAAAGGGGTTCGAGGCACCAAGTACCTTTATATGCCTGTCTATGTTTACTTGTTGCTACTAACTCTCAAATGCAGGACAAGAACAAGATTTTGGGGCTCCCATCCCAACCACATCCTTCAATACCCACAGTACCATTTACAACCATCTCTTCTATACCTACACCACAAACTATAACCATCCCCTATCATCCACCTCCTATCACTTACACCTACAACTACCACCTATCACCTACACCACCATTCTATCCCGACACCTAACACCAATACCTTGACACTAAACTACACCATTTGACCAAATCTATGAGGACCATCTCCTGGTCCACCATCAACTTCTCACCCCCACAATGTAACAATTCCCAAGTCAAATTCTATGATGATTCAACTTCATGAAGTTCGGTAAGTTGATATCAAGAATTGACAGCTTGGAGATGGATCTTCAAACAAACCACTGACAAAGGTAAAAGCCATAGTGAAGTTTAGTTAAGAAGGTGAAAGAAAGATGGAAGGATTTTTTGAAAAGGAGGAAATTGGTTTTTGTTCACTTAGACTCTGAAGAGGAAGAAACCTGAGCTTCCCCAAGGGAGGAAAAGATCAAGATGATCCTTAAGAATTCTTCTAGTACAAGGCTTGTTACTCCTTCTTCAACAAGATTAAACTGCTTTCCGATGTGATTAACAAAGTGGTAAGACATAAGTCTCAAATGACCCTTTGAAGCAGCCAAATACCATCTCTCCAAGTTGCCTCTTAAAGAACAGGTCTATTGACAAGGTAGGAATACAAGAGAAGAAAAGAGTCATAAGGGAATCTAGAAAAGTAGTTCTCAAGGCTTAGGTATTTTCACGAGAAGTTGATGCGGGAGCTAATAAAAAAACACGTTTAATACGCTAGAAGTGCTGAACAGTAATACTGTCTATTGCTGAACAAGTTAATAACAGCTAGTGCTTGAACAAGTTAGTAATGCTGAAGGAGTTATACTGGCAGTATTAAACCTTAGTATTGGTGATGAAAATACTTAGTACTGGTTGAAGAACTAAGTTTAGTACTGTTGGTAATCTAAGAAGTCACTTGCTGATCAAGATAAAGGACAAGAGAAGGAATAAAGCTCCCATGTTATCAGTGAAGAAACTCCAAGAAGTCAAGGAACTAGTGTTTACAGAGAGGAAAAGTCTAGCTTGCTGAAGCAATTAGTTGGATTCTTAGGGCAAAAAGGATAGAGGTAGCTAAACAAGATCTAATCTTGGATTCACTCTTAGCTTCAAAGGATTGCAGAAGAAGAAGTGTTAATGACACAGAATAAAAGAAAAGCTCAAATTGTTCAGTTTTGAAGTCTCATCATTATACAAAGAAACTTGGGATTTAATTTTAGAGCAAAACTCATGAAGCTAATGCTGAATGTTCAAAAAGAAAAACATCATGCTAGAAGTGAAACTTCAACAGGAGGTAAGACTTTGCAAAGAAAATGTTTGATCTGTCATAAATGGTAAAAAATAATTTTGCAGAAGATAGAGCTAGAGCTAAAGGAACAAGCCCATGGACCCAATCACATCTGAATACGTATATGATGAACTATTTAAAGAATCAATGTACTGGAATGTTGTCCCTCAGCTGGTTGATTTAAATTTTGAATAAAACAAGAAGGAATTTGATAAGTCTGTTATTAAATATTTTGATTCGCCTTTGCACCCTTAAGTTTTTTAAAGACCACTAAAGCTAGTTTGTTCAAAAGATTTGGGTGAAGAGCGTTCAGACAAAGACTCCAAAAAGAATGAAAGATGATGAAGCAAAGGAAGATGACCAATCCAAGAAGACTTGGAAAAAAGAAGAAATCAATGATGACAAAGAAACTAGAGATTGCATCAAAATGGTTGATAAAGATACTCTGAAGATTCAGATAAGTTGATGATTACGAAGATCTATCACAGTACTAAAACCTCTAATTTAAGTCCTGTTTCCCCTTAGCTTATGAAAACACCAGTATAGCCACCTATAAGATAATCATAGCAAGGAGGAAACTAGTGAATGTACCAAATTGTTAGGGAAGATTGGATCTGACATAGTGTATATAAATTTTGGTGCTATGATTAAAGTCTATCATTCCCTAGAGAAGATCCTTACTGAGTTTGTAGTAAGGATTGTGATGAATTAGATTTGATGTTGAATAGACCAGAGGATGATTAGAGAGGTTATTTTAGGAATTATTATGAAGAAATATGGTTTGAAGAACCTCTTAGTACATAACCTATATGGTGAGTGGAATTAGGACAGCAAAAAGTTCCCTAAGTTATGTAGATATTATAAGTCTTTGTAGAGTAACAGTTGCTTGTTTATTTAGATACTATGGATGTTTAGTATGTTGATTGAAAGAACATATCCAAAATCTGCTAGTCAGTTGTGCAAAGCTAAGTTAGATAATAAACTACGAAGGAAGAAAGCCAGATGAAAATTGTCATACAAAATTTTTAAAAATGGTGGAAAAGCAATCTGGTATCTAGGAAATAGTGAAACTGTTTTGTAAAGTTATTGTAAGTCATAGGAATAGAGAGAGAAGGATAAGACTTGGTGGAGGTGCTATTCACTAAACAACAAATGGTTATCAGTTTCACCATTTCTTAACTCAACATAAGGAACTGGCTAGCTCCAATATCAAACGTCCTCTTTGTGTAAAAGACAATTCCTAATCCGTTCTATGGTTGAACAACATCTAAATAAGTTGTATGGTTTTTCAACTCACCATATCTGATTAAGTGAAGAGTTGCTAGCGCCCAATTTTATGGCTTGTGTAAATGCGTGTAAAAACCATAACTAGACCATAAAGATTATGGCTTATGTTAAAGACACAAATGCAAATCCATATTAGATGTTGATCACTTGTACCAAAAAGTGGTTGGTATATCAACTCACCAATGTTTTTCAATGTACAAAGAATGACATTGGTAATCAAATCCCACCATGGAATTTAACCTTTTCTAGGTGCCACAGGATAGACTAGCCCTAGCAAACTCTACAGGTAAAGGTCTATCAAATCCGTTATAATGGCAAAATGGTTCCAAAAACCATATGGCGACATTCAACTCACCAATGAATACATACATAAGTTGAAATTGTCTTTCAGTAACCCATGGACATACACCTTTCATTGGCCAAAGGACTCTCTACAACCAGAGTTAATGGCTGAACATGTAAAGAGACATCAAACCATTTAAAATTTCAAAGATATCACCTCTCACAGGAAGTTAACGACACCTGGAAGAGATGAGAATAGATCTGAAACATATGCTGAATTTGAGTACAAAATTAGTCAATGTTGCTGATACAAAGATTGCTAGAGGATCTTTGAAGAATTAGTTGCTGTCATCAAGATAAAAGAGAAGACTTATATAGTGGTTGCAGATCAAGAACAACATGAAGAATTCTATCTTATCAACATCCAGCAGGAAGCTTACATCAGTGTTTGAAGTAAAGATCTAGAATGTTTTGAGGAACTTGAAGTTTCAAAGTAAAGCTCAAGTTAGGGAGGATTGATGTAAAAATAGATTGTAACATACTAGAAACAGGTAGTATAAACCAATTAAGTCTGTGATAGTTTCTATATATAGTTCTGTTTTATTGAAGTTACAACTGGCAGTACTAAGTTAAGTCTGGGCCCAGTAATAATTGTAATTAACAGGTAAGTAGCAGTACTTGATGTTTAGTACTAGATATAGAAATAATTCTGTTCATATTTTAATCTGTATATGTAACATGAAAGGACTAGTAACTAGGATAATCTTAGGAAGGGATAGTATATCCTTTTACACGATTGTAGAGCCCATAAGGGTTTACTCATGGTGTATAAGAGGAACCTAAGCACAATGTTTTTCTTACTTTTGAATTAAGAAATATCAACTAGAATGCATAGACTTTTAATAGCAATTTAGTAATGTGTCTTTTCTTCTTTAATTCTTGTATAAAGAATCCGCATAACACTGTGAATCATTTCAAAGTCATGTCCTCTCAAATAGTTGATTTGGATTCTACCAAGTTATCTATCGTCTTACAAAAGCTATGTCAATCCAACCAAGGACTCTCTAAACACTTATTAAATCCAGATATTGTTTAACTTTGTATCATTATTTATCTTTGATTGTCATTGCAATAGATATAGTAGGAAAGGCTCTATTAGTCATTGAAGAATTTTCGCTATATGTCCGTTTCATAATATATTTGGGTGCACATATCTGTAGAATCTGATTAGTAACACCATAAAAACTAAGTCTTAAATAATGTTTTTAAAACCCTTCCCTTATGTTGACCGAGCTCGGGTTGTGAGGAATATCAGATGTACTGCATACTTTGATATAAACTTATTGTCTTAATTGCACTCGGATGATTTAGTATATAGGCCAGAATAGGATTCTATGTTATCATTGTTAGATATTCTTGTTTATTATGATTAACCCTATCAAATATGAAATGTATGCTTTTGTTTTATATAAAGTCCTGGAGCTCTATCTTCTATTCTGTTAAGTTTATGTAAATTAGATCTTGTTTCCTGCTTGCGTTAACACCCGTTAAGGCTATTTTGACCCGTGACAATCAATTAGCATTGTTACTTGACTCTCTACACTTGTGAATCGCTAACAAAACCGCATATTAACGACCTGGACTGTCCTAATACTATAATTACACTCCGAATTGGTATAGACTTTGCCCCGAATGTTGTATTTTTAGTCAAAATCAGTATTTCTAGTTATTATAAATTTAAAACTTTTAGAAATCTACACAACTCAAGTTTTTGCTTCGTTGTCCTGAAGATTAATTAGTATTGTATTACTGAATGGTCTGTAGCTTGTCTTTGAGCATCGTTACGTGTGTTTTTTAAATCCTTTTTCTTCCTAAAATATTGTTAAAAATGTCTGCTGTTGCAAAAAGAACGGCGCCTCCAATCTATTTTTTCCTTATTTTGCAGGATTTTTACCACGAAGTGCGTTGTTATCTCCACACCAAAATCGCTGTACTCTTTTTATTACAAATCAACATTTTATACACTCGCCGTACCGTTTTTCTGGGCAAACTGAACCCCAAAAAATCATTTTTATCTCAGAAGTGCGCCCGCCATACAACGTTGTGCGCTCGATTTTCCTAAAAACGCCGAAAAATGTACGTTCGCACTTACACCAAATACGCCGCCTCTTATTTGCAAATTATAGACAAACATAATCTGATTTCAAAAACGCAAAACTCAAAACAAACCCCAAATTTTAGATCTCTATGTATGTGATCATTTTGAAATCCATTTTAATCTTATTTTTACGCCTCTGTAATTTTGTGAATATTTAGTCTATTCATATCAACAAATTAAAAAAAAAACTCACAAAAAGAAATTTTTATTTACTATGTTTTATTTTTGACTTTCTTTTAGCTTTTGCATGTTCTTGTTTTATATACATATAAAATCAGGCTTTTTGTTAGATTTTAGTTTCTACTTACTTGCCATCAATTAAAACTTAAAAAAAATAATTTTGTCAAAACTCCATTACTCCGCAACTTGTTATTAATGCTGTCTTGTTTTTTCTCAACATCCTAAAAATAATAAATTTGTTATAAAATAAATCGATGTGCAATTTTTAATTTTTGTCCTTATCTCTGAAAAATATTTGTTATTTGTTTTTTATTTGTTTTTTTTCATGCTTGCCATGTTTGTGTATGTTTCCTCTACGATAAAAAAAAAGAGCATAAAAAATGTTAACACATAGAAATCTTAAAAGAAATTTATGATTCGTTTTATCTTTTGTTTAGTTGGTGTTTTCTGTTTGTCTATAAATTTGTTTGCATGTGTTTTGTAATTGAGATATTTAATAATAAGTGAAAAAAAATCTGAAAAATATGTATTTTGTCGATAATAAAACCGCCCTGCACATATATTGTTGAGCGGCTCCCCTTGTATCAATTTTTTCCCTGTCATGGTATTTATGAAATTTGAAAAATAATAAATAATAGATTCGATGTAACCCGCACATTCTTTGCAAGTGCGACTTGCACTTCAGGTCTAAAAAATATAATAAATAGATATATTACAATAAAAAATTTTTTTAACGAATGTTAGTTTTTGTCTAAATTTTTTAATAAATAAAAACACAAAAAATAAAGTAAATAAATATTTGTTTTAATATTTTTTTCTTTGTAGTTATAAGTAGTTTGTACATTAAATAATTTATTATATTTTTTATAAAGTATTTGTCTTAAACCAAAACTCATATTAAAAAAAATCTGAAAAAATCTCAAAAGATTAAAAGCGTGCTTGTTTTTTGACAATTGTATAAAAAATTATTTTGAAATATATAATACTATATATATATAAATATATATATATATATATTATCAATATATATATATATATATACATATACATATATACTTTATAATATAAAATAAATAAAGAAAAAGTGTTTTGAAATTGTGGGTGTTTCGCTAAAAAACCCTCACTAGACTATAACTCCTTCCACTCGTATATCCTACCGAGAGGGGTTTAAAGTGCTTGTTGCATACTCTAAATGCAAGCCGGTTGCCTACCAAAAAAATGTGCGTTATAGATATTTTTACGATTTTTTGTAGTTTAGTTTATATTTTGCAGATTAATAAAATAGTGCGAGCTTTGATGGTGGTAGGCATCTTAATCTGTTTGGGATTGATATATATTTGGATCAGTACTTACATGTTTAGAAATGACCCTATTCTTGCGTTGGCTTGGTTTTTGCGCCATAATCTTTCAAATTTCAAAAGAGTCCTGTAAGAGCGCGCCGGTAAGTTTGGATTCTCATATTTATTTTTCATCTCTGTTTGTCCCCCACTTTTAAGTTATTTTCTAATTACGCAATAGCTCAACTTATGTTTGAGGGAGGTAAAATAAATTTGTAAAAACTTAGACTCAATTATTAGAAAGTATAAACTATGTTCGCCTCTGTAATCTAATCTCACTATCTAATATTTTAAAATACTGTTTGCCTACTTAGATTAATAAATTTATATATAAAAACATAGTTAACAAAAATATTAAAAATTACAAAAAGTTTATGAACAATCAGAGATTTGTACCCCAGATTTAAAAAGCATAATCGACTCGGATCGATGACTAGAACTTGCAGCATTTATACCAGATTCACCAAAAAAATATAAGAGAGTTCGCCTTTAAATCTTATAAGAAAGATTTTTTGCCTTTAACCTTTTCTCTAGTTAAGGATTGAATGTCCACTGCAAGTGGTCCCTCATCCTCGTTTGTAGAATATTGTCCGCCATTACGGGAGCATTTGTATCGGATTAAAAATAGAATGAGTGAGTCTGTGATTTATTGTATTCTAGAACTTTTGTTTGAAAACATACAACCGCAGTGAGATCACGTTCGTGTGAAATTAGGATATATTTTAAGTGTATACATAGGCAACTTAGGCTTTAACTCAAAATAGCCATTTCTATTTTGAATATATTAATATTCTTTAATGATAATTACACAGACATAAGCTAACCTCCAAATACTTAAACCCTTTATGATATCATTCATCTTTAGTGGCTAGATCTCCTAGTTGAACCCCGCTAGAGCCTATTCAATCATTTTCTCGCCACTAAAATAAAAATACAAAAAAAGTATAAACTTTTGCTTCGCCTACCCCTCGTCGAAAGTCCTATGGTTGGGTTTTGCCTGGTTGCTTGATTTATGAATGGTTGATTTTTGGCTTCATAGTTTACCCTCGCGCTTTGAGTTATGAAAGGGTTGTACCATATTTGACGACGAGAAGAGTGCACGCGTTCGTTTGTTTCGTATTTTTTGTGGTGTACACTTATATTAAGTTGTGGGGGAATTGTATTTGTAGTGAAGTATTTGACTATGAAAAAAAAGTACGAAAAACAAAGAAAAAAAGAAAATAAAGAAGTAACAAAATAATGATGAATAAGAGTTTGGATTGGTTTGTTGTCACTTGCGACGTATGTATTTTTGTTAGCCGAGTTAGGAACGATCGAGAGATAGGTTTTTGTCAATGTTCTATACCTCACAGGTTTTAAGGATTGTCGTAGCTAGGCAACAGGGTTCTTGTGACCTCTTGTCGACATGTATACTTCATAAACAACATTTCCATATATTACTTTCCCATGTTCTCTTATCCACACCCTTAAAAACCCTTAGCCTAACATTACTACTCGAATAAAAGTCCTCTTTTGATAATTAAACCTGTTCTGTACGCCTTGTCGTGAAGTTTTGTTCTTGAACAAGCTATGATACATAATGAATCAAGTCTGATGCAATCGTGTGATTTTCCTTTTACCCTCTATTTTACTCATCACAACGAGTGTACTGAAGTGAAATTATACATTTCCTTATTCATGATGTTACTTAGTCATGTTATATCAGCTGATATAATTCTTGGGTATTGTAAAACATCTTTATTTTCACATATTAAAAAATAAAAAAATATTTTTCATAATTTTATGTTTGTTTTGTAAAACTTATTAGTTTCCTTATTTTTGCTTAAGGGCAAGCAAACCCTTAAGTGTGTGTGTGGGGGGGGGGGGGGGGGTGCCATGCGCCTTTTGCACTTATATGTTGCAAGAAACCAAAAATATTTTTGAATTATCAGACCCTATCTAATTTTTAAAGAAATTATAAAAAATATATATACAAATTTAAAAAATATCTTAAATTGCTAAAAATAAAAAAATTTCTTTGTCTTGTACCTAGGTACCTATGTTTATAATTATTTTTTTTCCTAGATTTGCTTGAGGGCAAGCTAAAGTTTTATTTGTGTGAGGGGGATTTGATACCGCCCAATTAAAGATGTTTCTAAAACCGTTGTCAATGTATTTTTAGGTATATTTATTTGGATTAAATTAGGAACTTTTTGGTATAGAATATATATATTTTGTTATTGTTAGTTTCTTGGAACTCGTCATGGTAAGAAAACGGAAGAAAAGCAGAACAGAATAGAAGCCTTAAACGTAAGCAATAACTGAAGGATAAAGATTCTCCCGACACATGTCCCACCTTATTTTTTTTGATCCATAACTTGAGTATACGTAACTCGTCTTGATGCTATTCTGGCGGCCTTACGTCGTCCGGGAAACGTAATTCCTCTACAACTATGGTTATCTGGTCCAGAACTTAAAAGCATCGAAACTGCCTGCACAAATAAAAATGTGCGTCACACTCTTTCACAAAAATCCCAACTGTACGGAGCACAAATAAAACAAAAGTGCTGCCGACACTGTTCGAGTCTGTAGCATTCTAAATGAGAATTTAGCACGCAAAAACGATCCACATACATCCTTTGCTGGTCCCCAAGTAAAATCCTACCCTATCTAATACCATCTCTTAAAACTCAGGGTAATAATTTCCATATCTTAAAACATACACTCATCACACTCTATCATAGAGATCATTGAAGAGATAGGTGAAGGATTGGTGAGGATCTTAGGTCTCCTGATGATTCCCAAACACCCTTTAATCCATGCGTTATTCCCTCCTTAATCATCCACCACCGATTTTTTCTGATTCCTGCTAAACTACAACCTTAAAAATATATAAATAATAAAAAATAAAAAAAAAAAATAACGATATAGATCATGAATGTATCTAATCAACAAAGTCAATAAACCGAGAATCAGTAGTCTAAAAATGTTTTCCCGGGTCGTTGATATCCTCCAAACGATTTCTGGACTAGAGAATCGTACAATCGAAATATTGGAGATTTTGAATGAGAGATATGATTTTGAGTATAGAGTGAAAGTTAAAATAAAACAATAACAAGCAAAAACCTTTAAGTTAAAAACCTCTAAATTATGAAATTAAGCTAAAAACGAGAAGCAACGAATCCGCGCAAAGTGTCCAAAAACCTAAAAACTTCAAAGAATAACCCTACTGATATAATTTTCACTTCTAAACTGACTCTAGGGTACTAATAACGAATGAAATAAAAAGACTAGACTCGAAACAGGTCTTGTTGACCGCAAACACGAGACAAGCAAAAACCGCACCGAGCCTCCTTCTTTCAAACTCATAAAAAGATTAAAATTAACTCTACAAAAATCTATACTTTTTCCTACAAAACTATATGACTAAAGAAAATTTTCTTAAAAAAGAAAAAATATTTTTAATTTATATATTTTTGTATTTTTTGAATGAATTTTTTAAACTTTTAAACTAAATTAATTATAAAAAATACTAAACAACTTTTAAAATCTTGAAAATTTAACCCTAAAATACTTATAACACTACACATCTATCTCATATTCGTAAAAATAAGAAACAAAAAATTTGCTTAAAGAATAAGGCCCCGCGAAAAGAAGCTGTATACAGCTTATGAGCCCTAAAAGGTTTAAAAATGAGGTTAAATACCTAACACATTTGGGAACACTAACGTAAAAGTCCCGCCAAGGGCGCTAGCGAAACCCCTATGATACCAAAAAGAGAGGTGTACGCGGGAAGAGGCCCTTTTCGAGTCCATGATCTCTCTCCGTCACCCCTTGTCTCCTTTATTTTTTTTATGACAACAATTGTGAACCAATTTGTTAATCTTTGATGATGGCTTAACAATATTTCAAAACTACAACTTTTTATGATACGTACAAATCTCTAAGAGAATAACGCTCGCGAGAAAATTTGAGGGTCTTATAAAAAACACTTCTGCGGACCATTGTACTATTCTTACAAACTTTTCTGAACGTCTGTTGGAGCTAAAATTATGTTGTTTTATACGCAGTCCGGCTAAGTCTTTTTTGTGGATTTACGCTTTTAAACTAATAATTGAAGCAAAATTTAAAACGAAAATAAGTGCTTAAAGACGGGAGTTCCTAGAACTAACCTAATAGGAGCGCGACGTTGCTGTTCGGTCGAGGAGCCACGAAGTATATATACAAAAATAACTAACTAAAATAAGCAAAACAGTATCAGTCGGTTGTTCTGCTAAAATGTAGTCGGTCGACAATTGATTGAAACTAACAAAGCTTAAAAAGTTCTGCAAAAGAGGCTAATTTAATTCACAATTTGTTAGCAGGCACCCCATAAAGCATAACGTTAGAAAATGAGCTCCTAATAAGCAGCACACAATGGCGTAGAAAACTTATCACACGCATTTCCTCATAACTCGTCAAGAATTTCTCTTGACAAACGCAATAAAGGACAATAATGTATCACAATAAATAAGCATAATAAGCCAATGGAGTGCTTCATATCCCCACAACAGTACAAACAAAGTAGATAGTACTGTTGAATGGATAAGCTTAAATAACCTTACTAAGGCACAGACGAAAGTGCAATAAGCCTATCTAAGGCCTATAAACAAACCTAATAATCAATCTAAGGACTTGAAATTGCAAACAACTAATAAGCGAACTCTAATAAGCTATAAAGAAAATAAGCAATTCACACATGCTAAGCCAAAAACACTTCAAAAGGGCTACTTTAACTTAAAAATAAGCTAACGTATCGATGCATTTCCATGATTCTGAATTGAAGAACTTTATCACAAGAGCTATGTGGCTTTTTAGAAATAGGCCAAAATCTAGGGCTAAGTTTCACTATAAAGCTAGATATGTGGGCTTAAAGTTACCCTCTCGCACCAGGTGAAACTGGTGCAAAATGTCAAAAAGCTTATATTGACAGCATAAAATAAGCTGTCAAATAAGCTTAAAATAAAAAGCAAGGTTAAAACAGAATTAAGAATGGCATAAAATGAAGCCTTAGCTCAAATTTTAAAACCTCAAAAAATACAAAGAAAACCTACTCTTATTTTAAGAGCAAAAAGAAGTAAGCTAATTGGTCCTTTGAACACATCAGAAAAAATGACAGCAATGTTAATCTAACACGAAGGGTTCTACCTTTATTAGACTTTGGACTAGCTTGTATTTGTTCACACAATTGACACCCAAATTTGAAACCTTAACTCAGGATACAATGCTTAACTCAAATAAGCCGACTGTGTCCTCATTTAAAACCACAACAGTATTAAACGCATGATTTAAGGGGACTTTAAAAAAGACATTTATTAAAACATAAACTAACCTTTTAAAAAATAGACTCAAAGTGAGCTTAATCCTTAAGCTAACAGTCCCCCCGCCCCCAATTATTCTCAAGTGACACACCCATGTCATTTTCATTTTTCCACTCCGTTTTTACACTTAACCCAAAACAACCCCTTTAATGACTTGATTTAAGTTTTTAAAGCATAATGGGCCTTATTTAACCTCACCAATACTTAAAGGGAATTGAACAAATAATACACTAAAATAATCATAAATGAACTCTATAATAACATAAAATAAGCACTCGTAATCAGCTAAAACAGAAAAAGCTATAAATAATCTAAAATATTAATTCTTTAAATGGAAAATTGTAATGACCCATTGTCCAAGCTTTTACAAGGACTTCCTCGATCCCACAAGGTCTTTCAACCAACAGCTACTGCTTATGAATAAGGCCTAGTTAATAGTCTAAATAAGCACCTTGACCACTTATAGCTAAATCCTTCCAACAGAATCAAGTCTGTGTGAATTTTTGAGTGGAATTTTTAAGTACAAGTTTAATTTTAATCTTATGCCTTATTGACATATTAGAGTTTGAACATAGCTTTATTAAAAAGCTGTTTATAGAGCTATTTTTAAACATCTCATAAGTAAATTTAGGCAGTTTGACAATAAAACCTGAAAAACTGGTATAAAACCTTAAACTGTCAACACTTCATAACATTCAAAAAAGTACAAAGAACATGCAATAAACTATAAAATAAGCTGAAAGAAACATAAAAAATCGACTTAAATTTAAGAAATGTAAAGAGAGAGACTTCTACAGCTACACTGATGAAATTCGCTCACAAAGCCTCCTATTTAGTACTAAGAGCTAATTCTTCACCTTCTTCTTTTGTGTATTCCATACGTGTGAGAGACACTCAAGTGCATCTCTAATCCCATCTCGCCATTGATAGCAATTGTTAGAGCTTCTTAAATCTACACAAGCCAATAGATTTCGGCCAAGTTATGGAGAAAAGTGAGATTTCCAACATGGTGCAATGCTTAAGGGCTGTGTGGGACAAGATAGTGGAGGATAGTGGGGAAAGTGTTTTATCCATGGTGGAATTGGGGTTATGGGATAAAAACGTGGTGGAGAAACCCGTGACTTGTTTGGGGGGAAAAATGGGCGAGAAAAAGCTGTTTTGAGTTTAACAGGGAAGGGTTTGGTGGTTTGCAACTTTGCCCTCAAGTTTTATACGGTATTTTGCCTCTATGTGTCTTTGTGGTGACTGATAAGGTAAGAGGGATTTGGCAATAAATGCCCTCCTCAACCGTTTATAACTTCAGTAATTGCTAACATAGTCCCTTTGTGGTAAACAAGATTGGACAATGGCAGTGAATGCCTCCTCACTATTTTATTTCAAGCAAATTGCAAAATCAGCCTTTTTTTGTCTATTTTTTCCTTTTAATAAATCACTTAGTCGGATTTGACATTTTGTGGTCCCTGTAAGTAATAATTCTTCTGATTTTGACTTCCTCTTCACTTTGACTTTGACTGTTTGACCTTTCTGTTGACTTTTTGACTTTGTTTTACTTTTTGCTGTCGAATTTTGGCTTCCGTCTGCTTCTACTACTATTCCATTCCATGCCCCGGTTTTGTCGTTTTTGCTTTGTTTGTCGTCCTTTTGTTTGAACAAAGTCCGTTTTCCTGCACAACTATCAAATCGCACACACACACAACAGTATCTTATGCAGTTTTTTCCTGTTTTTTTGGTCATTCTAACTGACTGTTTTTTAATGGTAAATATGGTATGTGTAACTAAGCACATACCAACCACCAAGCCACGAAATTTACAAAGGTCCTCACCACCATTTAATAAACCCGAATTTCATCACAATTTTCAAAACCTAAACTCAACACTCGCAAGACATTTACACACCAAAATACTTCTTAGTCACCCCATATCCCTCGTTGCCAAACACTCCATCTTGTAGATACTTTTCTGAATTCCTTATGAAAGAGACGTTACATATCTCTCGTGTTAATTCAATTAGCCTAGGTAGTTGGTTGAATCTTTGGATACTTGGGTTTGTTGAGCCTGAGTGTTGTTGGGGAGTCAAATATTAGATATTTATATGTACTATTCATAGCTCGAATTACTGCCTTGCATAAATGGAATTTGGAACATTTCTGTTACCGTAATAAATTATTATATGTTTTCTAAGTTGATATTCCTAATTTTGATGATGTTGGGTTATTGGTTTGGTTATGATTTAGTATGTGTCTCGCTTACTTGTACGATATGTTCAATAACTTGTGAATAAAATTTATGTATTCGATATTTGTTTTTAACTTGGATTCATAATTTATCTTTATATTTGTCCCAAATGTAATAAGATCAAGGACGTAAGGCTTCTACATTTGTCTTATGAAAGTTTACGTTTTATACCAAATTCGTTGCTAAATCTCATTGATAATTTGATTAGTAAACATAAAAAACCTCAAGTTAAATAATGTTTACAGACCTCTTATGTTAACCATCCGGGGTTGTAGGAATTCAAATGTATGCAATAGGTTTTGATCAAAAGACGATTCTTAATGCGCTCGTTGTCTGATGTAGTATATTAAGGTCCCAAAAGGATTCTATATTTATCATTAGTAGATATGTTTTTCGTATATTATGATTACCCATCATATTATTACTTGTATGCTTTTTTTTATATAAAGTTCTTGCTCTATCTTATCCTAATATGTTTATGTGAATCATGCTGGTTCCCTGCTTGTCATTTATACACCTCTTTTAGCTATTTGACCCGTGCGAATCAATTATCTTTGGTTTTACTTGAAAACAATCTGTGAATCGCTACAAATCCTGTGGAACGGCATGGACTTACCTAATACTAAATTAAACTCGAATAGGGTATACTTGCCCAAATGTTGTATTTTTAGTCAAAATCGGTATTTCTAGTTATTATAAATTTAAAACTTGTAGAAAACTCACATCAACAACCTAGTTTGCTTTTCACCGTAATTGTCCAACTTGCCCAATCATCCCATACTTTACATACTTTACAAGGCAAGTGCGATATCTTCTACTTTATACAATACTCTACATCATTGATTTTTTAAGACGTATCAACGAATAATCAGTCCTTCGTGTAATTCCCCTCGTAGTTTTCGAAACTATAATTCTTTAAAATTTCCTTCTCTTTTTTTTTTGTTGCGAGGTTTTTCTAACTTTTACGATTTTTTTGCTTTAACACTATCCAACGTAAACACGGTGTAATTTCACCATCTTCTCTACGATCATAATAATTCCGGATATACATGTGATAATTCTTCCTTGCTTTCGGACTGTACAGTAATTGCGATGGAAAGCTAAAAATACATAGATTTTTGGACTATAATATACATTCCCTTTGCGATGAGTGCAAAATCTTCCCAACCGTACAAAGATTAGAAAATTTTGAAACATAGACCTCGGGAATAAAACCTTTTACAAAAAACCCCCCCCTTTTTTTTTTTTATTTTTTTTTTTTTAAGCAACCTAGCACTGAATCTATTAACTTTAAACTAACAGGGTAGGCTAAAGGTGTAAAAGGTGTAACGAAATATCAATTGGTTATTTCCTAAAGGATTGTCTCTACGGAATTATTTCTAGTGGTATCTATACTCTTAAAGTGAGGAGTAAACAAAGGGTTATACGGGTTTAACTAACCGGTGGTCTGTTAGTTTAATAAGCAAACATGTTAGTAAAGGCGATTTGGGTGTAATCCTAAAATTTACCAATTTAAACAAGTTACTCCATCTAAATCCATAGTAGTCATCATTGCGGTCTCGAGTGATATACCAAGCCAAGTTCTAAAGTCTACTACATCACCGGCACACTCATATTTTATGAAATTTAGGTAAACATTTAGAAACGGATAAGGCTAAATCCTCACAATATCTAATAAGGGTTATTGTGTGCGGGTTATGTATCAAGTAATTTCACAAAAGTATGTTTAAAAAAAATTTAAATTTGAACATAATTTAAGCATTTTATTGTGAAAATTAGGACAAGTATACATTCTGATTCTCATCCCCCCACTTAAATTATATAACGTCATCGTTGTATAGATAAGACATTAAAAACGGGATTTAAAAAGAATTAGAATGAGAAACTCCCCTGATATTTGCTCGGTAGATTCTCCATGTTGATTTTATTGAGCAAGAATTTGTGTTGAACAGTTGTCTTGAAGTTTCAAGACTCCAACACTTCAAGATCTCCAGATTTGTAATTTCTCCACCAATATTTGTTGATATTTCTTTCACGAGGTCATGTGTAAAATATAGGAAAAATAAGTGCAAATCTATCTCCGTGTATTTGCTGATTAGATTTGAAATAATAACCTAAAACTGTACATGAGGTCAATACGCCGTATCCATTCCCCAGGATACGCCGTATTGATACATGTAGAAGTCGAATACGTTGTATTCGTTTAACGAATACGCCGTATCGACGAGTCTGGTAATAAATTTAAATAACTGAAAATGAAAGACTAGATAACGCCCAGGTAGGCAATACGCCGTATCCATGGGGTTTGGTTACGCCGTATAGGCAGTCTGGGAAGACAAACTTGATAAAAATTAAAAATACATTCCGGGTTGTCTCCCAGCAAGCACTTTTGTTTACAGAAAAGTCTTTAAGTTAGACTTGCCTCAATTTACTCTCATCCTTATAAAACAATTTGGGGTCAAACAGGATGACAAATGGCACATACAAATTCTTGAAAAGATTTATTAGCATCCCTTTGATAATATAATTACAAGTCATGATATCAAGATTTAATTCCATGAGAAAAATTTCAGTTTTGAAAAATTTATTAGATGTATCATGACTTGTTTCCAAAAGCTTATTTGACCCATGTGCATAGGCACCAACATCGGTATTTATTACATCAGGTAACGGTTTGACAGATAAATCACTCGAAGAGT